>NW_021024782.1:1014534-1079455 GCF_004153795.1 Camellia sinensis
AGGTGTAATAGTGTGTGTAATGGTGCAAAAGTAAGGTAAAAACCACCTTTTGAGCTAAGAAACACACACAAAGGAAGGGGGAGAGGGAGATATAGAGATAGAGTGTATCTATATCTCAAAGCTCTGGTTTTTGGTTGCTAAAGTCTAACCTAGATCCAAGAGGAAAGCCCCTCTCTTATAGGACTCCCTCTTGCAAAGCTTATACAACAAGCTTGGCTAGAGGGAGATCCCTCCATACACGTGTATGGAGGGGGGAAGAGTTGGTGCCAGCTATCACAGCTGGCACAAAATATCTCCATAAAGTGGATGAACAGTGGTCGGCTGTCCAAAAATGTCATTTCGACAAAAAACAGTGCCGACCGGCAACAAATTATGCCGACCGGCAATAAAGTGTGCCGACCGGCAAACAAAAGTGCCGATGGCAGAAAAGACCATCCGGCGGCCTCCAGCCACTGCCGGTGGTGTGTGGGGATGCCTCATAAGGCATTCCCTGCCCTTCCAAGGCAAAACACGAGTGTTCGGTGCAAAACCAGACACTAAATGGTCAAGTTCGGAGATCCTGAGGCAGGGCGCGCGAGCCGAGACCTCCGGGAACTCCAAACGAACACGTTCACGGATGATCACCTAGTGTTCGAACGGTGACGTCCAAGTCTTGAGAACGGTCAAAAATGGGGTGTCTACACCAGCAAGTGGAGGGATCAGATGATGCCGTGGGGTCAAGAATGTTGCTGGTGTTTTCTTCAAGGTCCATACTTGCTGTCTGTCCCTCGCTATCTGATTGAACCAAGTCTTTATTTGTTGGTGAGTCTTGGCTTGGTGTAGTATGGTTCGTTTCTGCCTTGCTCTCTTTACTCTGGTCTGCCTTGGGGTCTGACTGAATATCCTGCACCAGGGGTTGCACTATTCCAGCGTCAACTTCCATCCCTAGTTCGGTTGCACTAGTCAGGTCGACTAGGCAGATATGATGGCTTCCAAGAGTAAATTCCACGACAAAGTCTGCCAAAGCTTGGGCCTTTATCGTAGTTCTGGGTTGGAACTTGATGTCGAATTGTCCCAAGTCTACTGCCCACTTCAAGATTCGCCCAGAAAAGTTTGCGCTCTCAAACAAAGCTTTTAATGGGAAAGCTGTGAGGATGACTATGGTGTGGGCGTGGAAGTAGTGTGACAACTTTCTTGAGGCCATCATTAAGGCCAGGGCCAGTTTTTCCAGTGGCAAGTACCTTGTTTCGGCGCCTAGCAATGTTTTGCTGACATAATAAATGGGCAGATGTTGGATTCCTTCTACATGGACCAATACTGCACTGATTACGTGTTGAGAGACCGCCAGGTACAGGAAGAGTTCTTCTCCAGGTATTGGGGTGACAAGCAGTGGTGGAGAAGACATGTATTCTTTCAAGTTTTCTAGAGCGCGGTCGCATTCTTCGTCCCACTCGAACTTGGCTTTCAATGCTAGAAAAAATGGTCGTAGTCTGTCTGACGACCGGCTAATGAATCGGTTGAGTGCAGCTGCCATGCCGGTGAGATGCTGCACTTCTTTTACTGAGTTAGGCCTCTCCAGATCCTGAATAGCTTTGATCTGGGAGAGGTCTACCTCTATACCCCGGTTGGTCACCAGGAAGCCCAGAAATTTGCCAGATCCTACACCGAACGCGCACTTAGATGCATTAAGGCGCAACTTGTGTCTCTTCAGAATCTGGAACATCTCACCTAGGTCGCTCAGATGGTCGTTCTCATCCTTGCTCTTGACCACCATGTCATCGATGTAAGCCTCCATTGTTTTGCCTAACAATGGTTCAAACATCTTGGTGACCATCCGTTGGAATGTTGCCCCTGCATTCTTTAGGCCAAAGGGCATGACCTTGTAGCAATACAGTCCTCTTGGAGTTGTAAAGGATGTGACCTCCTGGTCTGGTTCGTACATGGCGATCTGATGGTAGCCTCTGTACGCATCAAGAAAGCTAAGTTGGTTGTGCCCTGTCGTTAGGTCTACCAGTTGATCTATCCGTGGTAGGGAAATGCTGTCCTTTGGGCATGCTTTGTTGACTGTCTTATAGTCGACGCAGACACGCCATTTGCCATTCTTTTTTGGTACCACGACTATGTTAGAAATCCATCTGGGGTAATGCACATCTCTGATAGCTCCTGCCTCTTGCAGATTTCCCACTTCTTCCGCTACTATCTCAGCGTGGTGGAGTGCCGATTTGCGAGTGCGCTGAATGATTGGTCTGGCGGATGGGCGGACATTGAGTTAGTGACAGATGAAGTTTGGATCAATGCCTGGCATGTCGTAGGGTGTCCAGGTGAACACTTCGATATTAGAGGTCAAGAATTCCAAGACTTCTAATCTCTCAGTGCTAGACAACGACGAACCGAGCAAAAAGAACTTACCTGGGTTCTTTTCATCTATTCTTATATTTACCAAGTCTTCCACTATTTTTTGATCAGCTGCTTTGCCGACATTTGCGAACAGTTCATTGCTCTCAGGTTCTTCCACCGAATGAACATATCCCTTGGCAGCGCGGCTGCCATTAACCGTGACAAAGCATTGCTTGGACATAACCTGGTCTCCAAAGACCTCTTCAATTACCCCGACTTCGTTGGGGAACCGCATTACTTGATGGTAGGATGACGCTACAGATCGCATGGCATGTAGCCATGTTCTTCCCAAGATTATGTTGTAAGTGGAAGGGACCTTTAACACCCAAATCTCCACTTGTTTTGTCACGCTTCCTGCCCTGACTAGAAGGATGATCTTGCCGACTGGCCACTCTGGCATTGAGTTGAATCCGATCAGGGGGGACACAGCTGGTGCCAAGTCTTTGTCCTCCAATTTCAGTTGTTTGAAGGTGTCGTAGTACATTATTTCACATGAGCTCACTTGGTCAATCAAAATTCGCTTGACGTCGAAATCCTTGACTTGGAGAGTGACAACCAGTGCATCATTGTGAGGGCAGTATATCCTTACCAAGTCTTTATCTGAAAAAGATATGACGTTCGTGGTTTCTGTTTTTCCTTTCTTGATTGTGGGTTGTGCACTTAGAACCTCCCTTAAGTGCTCAACCTTTTTGATCATGCCCTTGAGCTCACATATGCGCTCAGGTTCGCATATCCCATGTATTACGTTTATCACGCCTTGAGGTGGGGTGTCGATTGGCATTCCATTTGGGTGGTTGTCATTTTGGGGGGCTGGCACCCTTCTTCAATGTATTTTTCCAGGTGACTGGCCGCCACCAACTCCTCTAGATGTCGTCTTAATAGTGTACAATTTTCAGTGCGGTGCCCCTTTTCTTTATGGAAGGTGCACCGTGATCTTTCGTCATAGTCCTTCTGAGCCTCTTCTAGCTTGGCAGGCCATCTGATGAAAGGTTCATCGCATATCTCGCTTAGAATTCGGTAGATTGGCTTTTTGAATACCGTGGTAATGGCAGTGCGGACTCTTAACCATCTTTTATCCTGGTCTTCTCCGTTGTCCCGCCTGCCTCGTCCGTTTTTGTTCGGACGTTCTACCGTGTTGACCTTTGCCGCAGTCTTTTTATCTGGTACTGCCATTGTGCTAGACTTTGCTTTAGCACGGGCGCCATCTTCTTCAACCCGAATGTGCTGGTGTACTCTCTCCATTAAGGCCTCCATCGTAAGAGGCGGTGTCATAGTGATTGAGTCCCTTAGTCTGTTCTCGACTGGAAGGCCTTTTTTGTACTGTGCGATGGTGAGATTGGTGGGGCAGTCCCCAATCTGGTCGAAGGTCTCCTAGTAGCGGCTATTGTAGGATTTTAATGACTCTTTTTTGCCCATGTCGATGGAGAGCAGTTGATCAATTTCCACCGGGGTTTTGGTGTTCGTTCTGAACCTTGTTACGAACGCCTCCGCCAATTGCGCCCAGGAGGCTATGCTGCCTTCTGGAAGTTTTTCAAACCAAGTCAAGCCTAGGTCACCAAGGCTTGATGGGAAGAGGATGCACATCAAAGCCTCGTTTCGTCGATATACCGCCATAACCTGGCGGAAGTGGCTTAGGTGCATGTAAGGGTCTGTCTTCCCTTCGTACGTGGTAAATTTAGGCTGGATGAAGCCTGAGGGTAATGATGCATTCTCAATCGCCGGAACGAACGACGAGCTATGTAGTCTTGCCAACGCTTTATCTGTTGGTTCGTAGGCAAGGTGTGGTACTGGCATTCCAACCTCGATGCTTCCATGCGTCCGAGGAGCCAACCGCCGAAGGGCTGAAACTCTGTGCGGGTCGCGTGCCCTAGCATCCTCCTTCTGTCGCGCCCTTTCTTCAAGCACAGTCCGTAAGTCAGACGATCTAGGCAACTCCGTTTGCCTGGATGATGTATGGTGCGTGTGTGAGGGCCGATAGGTACTTCCCTCTGTGTAAGACCTTAATGATCTCGTTCTCTCAGACCTGGAGTAACGAGTTCTGGAAGTCCTTGATTGAGTGTCGCTCATCCTGAGGCTTCTACTTTCTGCTTGCGATGTCGTGGTATGCCTACTATGATCTTCTGAGTGGCGAGGAGGCGCATTGCCTTTGTGCCCCTCTCCTGTCGCCACCCATTTTCCCTTGATTTGGCGCTTCATGGCCTCCATGTCCGTCGCCATCTTCCTTATTAATTCATCTTGCTCTTTCACACAGTTTTCCAGAACTTGAGGATCAATCCTCCGCCTTTGTCTATCAGGACTTCGTGAACGAGAGTGACGGGGGCTGTTAGTCCGCCTCCTCCCCCTTGCATCCCTCCTGGGATTTTGTCATTGTGGCTCCAAGTCTGCCATGGAAGGGATAGAAGGTAGGCCTTCGCACCTTGCACCCCCCTCTGGTGTTTGTCCGTTGATGGCGGACTGCGGCAAATCTTCGTTGTGCGCCATTGCTTCTAAAGAGGAAAAGCTTGATCAAGAGGTTTTGTTCTAGTCTGATCTTTCCACAGATGGCGCCAATTGTACGGGCACGAAATATTCTTCCCGTATAATCCTATTGATCAAGTCTGCGCTCCTCCGTACGTCGTCGCTTTACTCCCTGAAAACACAAACATGAGTTAGCCAGCGGGTGTGTGCCGGATACCTCTCCGATGCCTAAGTTAGCAAAATAGACAAATAGACAAAAAGCTCTGTGTGTTTGGGAATCAAAGTTGTGTGTTACCTCTCCATAGGTGATGTTTGTGAGCTTTTGTAGGTTCCGTGTGGCATAATCCTAGTAGGACTTTTACTTTTCCATGTAGAGTCCTCTTAGGATTCATACTCCTGAAAGATAATGCTTATCCTTCAACACCCCCCTCACTGCTTAAACCAAGTGAGATGGTTTCAAACCGGTAGTATGGCAAAATGACCGGGATAACATAGCCATGCTAAACGGGCCAAAACGACCGAACTCTAGTTAGCTCGGCTCTCTCTTCACAACTTGTACCCCGGTTTCACCTATTGAGACCGAGCTAACCGTAGCAAGCTTGGACCGAGCTTACCAAAGCTAGGCTTGCCGTGCGAAGTCGCCGTATCTCAGCTCCGAATGGCATGACCGAACTAACTTCTTCTAATCGTGGTGATCGAACTAACCGTTGCTCTTTTTAGGACCAGACTAATTACCAAGCCTTTTTACTTAGTCTGGCGGCAAGAGCCTTACTTTGGACCGAGCTAACACTTGACCGTGGCCCATCTCCCAAGCCTCTTCATTACGGCCCAAAGAACAGCCCATTGCCCAGCTCGGCCCAATTTACATATAAATTACCCTCTCAGTAAGCATGCTAGTTATGGCAGTCACTCACACCCATGCAATTATGCTAAATCACTAAAAACTCACCTAGCACTCCAAGTTAAGATAAAACAAAGAGTTAGAAAAATATGCATGATACCTAACTATACAAGATGGCTAATGCAATGCATGCAAAAATACAACTAAAATAGGTTCGGCTACTTAATATGTTATTTGTAACAATTTCATAGCATGCGTTTAAGCATGTATTCAACGAGGTAATAAACGACAATGCAAGTTTGAATAATGAACCAAGCCTCGGTGCATGTAAGACAAATAAATGAATGCAAACATGCGATATGCTAATTAAAACGTGATGCCCCCAATTTAATCATCAAAAGTGGATAAATAAAAAAGAGAAAGACGTGGGGTTGGAAGACATATACATTATTACAACATTGATGCCCTCGCGCAGAAGGGTCCGAATGAATAAACTAGCTAAGCTAAACTACTTAACTAATTATTACAAAACTTGAATAAATAAGCTAGCTATCTAAGCTAATTAAATATTACAACAATGATGAACTAATTTAATTAACTACTTTAAGCTAATTAAATAAGTACAATGCAAAACTAATTAGCTAATTACGTTAATTAATTACAAAGTCACTAATTAAACTAGTTAACTAATAATTACAACATGAATTAACTAACTAAATAACTAATGCAATTAAATAATTACAACACTTTAATTAGATACAACACAACTATGACTAACTAATTAATAATTAAACTAATTAACTAGTCAAAGGGAATGAGGGAGGCCCAGTGCATGCTCGGTTTCTACCCGAAGAACGTCCACTGTTTGCTCCCGAAAGCCTCTGTTGCATAACCCTTGCACTGGTTTTCCTTTTCCAGACTAACTTTGCTCTGCTTCACAAGCATTCAGCTCAAAATTCACTGGTGGCCAACAGGCCGGAAGTGGTGGTCGGCCGGCCACTAGTAGGGGGTTGTCATCCAACACTGATGGCTTGCCGACCAGAAACAGTGGCTGGCCGGCCGGCCATTGATGATGCACCATTTCTTGCTGCAAAAGAGAGCAAACAGAGGGTATTTTCACAAGTTGTTTGTACTGTGTATCCCTCCTTGTTATCAAAACAAGCTCAAATGAGTGATACACTTGGTTCAAAGACCATCAATCAAGCAATTTCATTGCATGATGGCTCAAGAATCAAGGTGTACAAGTTTAATAAATGCGCAAACAAGACTCAAAAACCATCACTCTATCATGCATGATCAAGGGCAATGGAGACCTTAGAAAAATTGGCACATTTCATCACTTTGATTATGAAATGCCCCAATTTTCCTTGTGTTCAATTAACGTTTGATTGAACACACCAAAACACAACCAAATTCTTATCTTTGCACAATTTTAGTTTCAACTTTTAGTTACTCATTTTAATTACCCTTCCATTCTTTAACCAATTAAGTCCATTGGTGAGAAGTCCTCTAAAGAGAAAGAAGTGTCAAACAAGGGGTAGTGTAAGGCAAGAGAGAGATGTCATGCCATTGATAATGAACCCTCAAAAGATGATTAAACCATTAAGCATGGACCTAAATTCCAAGCTTAAACAATCTTAAGGTTGACACAACCCTCAAAGCAAATAAAAAAACCAAGAAATGAGGGAGGTTGCAGAGATTATGCTTGCTGAAATTAAGTGGAGAAAAACACTAAAACATGCAATCAATTCAAGCAAATGGTGTCTAAAGGCCTAAAAACACCAAGCTTGTGAGGATACTTACACTAGAAGCATGCAAAACAAGACTCTAATGCAACAACTAGCCAAAAATAGAGTTAAAACAGTCCAAATTAGAGCCTAAAACATGTTGGAATTAAGCTACAAATGGCTAGAAAAATAAGTTAACACGTAAAGCTATCTAGGCTAGCAAACAAGACACAAGAAGGGGAGGCTAGCCTCTTCAATTTTGACCTCAAAACATGATTTTGGCCTTTGAAATTCAGTGGTAAAAAGCCAAAAAAAAAAACTGGTTTGAAAGTAGGAAACACAAGTGGAAAGGCCTTGTAAGCAAGGAATAGAGAAGGGTGAACCACCCCCAAACCTTAAATGGCCTACCAAGCCTATAAGGACAATTACACTACAAGTATGTTATACAAAGCTCAAATGAAATAACCAACTTAAAACAGTCCTAAAGTAAGCAAAAACAATGCTGAAATTCACATGGAAAATCTTGAAAAAGTTAGCTATAACATGGAGCAAGTTAAGCTAGTAAACAAGCACAATGAGGGGACCCCCCCCCCCCCCCCCAATTTTTGGGACTTCAAAATATGATTTTTAGCCTCTGGAAAACTCTAGAAACTAGTGGTAAAAAGCTCAAAAAAAGTTGATGAAGAGAAGGGAAACACAAGTGGAAAGGCTTAGAGAATAAGGCTCAAAGAAGAGTGATTAACCCCTCTACCTTTAATAGCCTTAAACTACAAGCTTCAACCCATAAAAATAGTTGAAAACACTTCAAAATCAGCAAGAAAATATAGAAAAGAAGTAGTGCAAAGGTGCTCAAAATTATACCTCTTGAAGAGGAATAACACTTTTGTTCATAAACCACAAGTCTTTCACTCTCAAAGGTTGAAATTTGTATTCAAGAATCACAACAAGGAGAGCTCCAATATTGGTTTAGGAAGTGTAGAGAGAAGGTGTATAGGTTGCAAGATATAGATAGAGAGAGAATTCTAAGTTTTGGAACTTTTGAAAATTTTTGTAACCTTAAACCATGAGGGAAGGCCTGGTATATATAGAAAAATAGTCACTCAGGTCAAAAATATCATGCCTGGAACAGCTGGAGTTTTTGGGGGATAGCTGGCACAAAATATCCAAGTTTTTCAATAGTGGCCGGTAGGCCAGAAGTGGTGGCCTGCCGACCACCAAAAATCTGTTTCCAAGCCAGAATTCAAATGGGAATATCTCCCTTATTCGGACTCTGTTTCAGGTCATTCTTGAGTCCAAATTGAAGCTCCGGAAGTCTAGTTTCCAATGGTGGTAGTCTCACATCTAAATTCTATGTGTACAGAGAGATATTCCTATTTTAGTGAAGGTTGCTCATTTCTACCTTAAACGGATAGATGCCTAACTTCAAATAATCATATCTCTCTCATCCGGACTTGGCTTTATGGGATTCTTGAGTGTACAATGAAGCCTCAGAAGTCCGCTTTCCAATCATTGTGCCTCACAACTAAAGTCTAAGCATACAAAGAGATAGGCCTAATTTAGCAAAGGTTGCTTAGTTCTCTCTTAACGGTTTCATGCTCAACCACTTCCCTAACTAGTTTTCTTCCCTTTCCTCCAATTTTATTCAACTCCAAACCAATAAATAAAAGGTTTAAAGATATTTTTCAAAGAATTCACCTCTCTTCCATTTATTTTCACTTTGTCCTTGCTCAGTTTACCGAAAAGTGCAACATTTAATGAAATGTGAGCCTCGAAAGATTGTAAAAACATTTTCAAAATATTTTGAAAGAGAGGGTTTTAAGGTCTAAAATAGTTTTGGTCAAAATAGTTTTGGTCCAAAATAGGGTGCAAGGTTGGGATTTAGAAGCTCTTTTTACTGAAGAAATTGAATGTTTGTACAACATAACTCTCATCATCGAGTGATCAACGTACGACGCCCAAGTCTTAAGGGCAGTAAAAAATGGGGTGTCTACAAGGTTTCAGTTTACGTATGTCAAGAACGAGACAACAAGGGTTACTACGGTGTGTGTAATGTGCGAGGAGAGACGCTGCTTCTGGGCTATACATTGTATAGCACAACGAGCAAATGTTTTTTTTCTACATCAAGAGGTTCAGTGATGTGCATAGTTGTGGTATGGATGTCCGAACATTGAAGAATCTGAGAGTTAGTTCTGATTTGGTGTCGAGTACTATATCTGAAATTGTGAGGGACAAGCCATTGACTCGGCCGTGTGAGGTGGTGACTATTTTGAAGAGGGATTATGGGCTAGATGGGAGTTACCATATGGTATGGTTGGGCGTGGAGAAAGCAAAGACTATTATTCATGAAGATCAATCATTATCGTTTGACCAGCTGCGGTTCGAATGCTATGATGCGTTACAATCCAGGGAGTTATGTCAATATTAACTATGACGTGAGTAGTCAACAGTTTTGTCATTTCTTTGTATCATTCGCTGCGTGTTTTTCTGGGTACAATTCTTGTCGGCCTTTGTTATTCCTGGATAGAACATTCCTCAAAGGAAAGTACAAAGGTCAGCTACTTGCGGCAACAGTGAAAGATGGAAACAATGGTCAGTATTTTTTTTTAGCTGTGTATCCATGTAAATATTCACATTGAGTGGCATAGTGTGGATATATGACTGATCATTACACAGTGTGAACATTCACATGCCATGTTTGCTTTATAGTGTTTTTATAAACTACTTGTGTTAATATTCACATTGGAATATTGTGATCAGTTGTTTAATCGTGTTGTGTTGTAGGTCTATTCTCTGTTGCATTTGCAATTGTTGATTCAGAGACCACGACCAATTGGTTGTGGTTCTTGCACCAACTTGGGAAGGTTGTTGATGGTAAGCGTCAGGTTACTTTTATTTCAGACCGTAATATTGGTCTATTAGAAGTGATGCCGAAGTTGTTCCCATCGGCTCACCACGATTATTGCTTATAACATTTGAAGAACAATTTAAGAGACCGAATGAAGGGAATTAATAATGGATTTAGGGACCACCTGGTTAGGAGTTTGGGTGACTATGCTTACGAGCCAACTATGGTAGGGTTCCATGAAAAGCTTGAGAAATTAAAAGAAAAGGGTAAGCAATGAGCATATAATTTTTTCAAGAAGTTGGCACCTGAACGTTGGGCGAATTCATACTTTAGATAATAGTAGTTTCCTAATGTATTCCATTTGTCAAGTTTAGAATGGTAACGATGTTAAATTTCAGTTATGTTTTGTGGCGATGTGAAATTTCATATTCAGTTTCGAAGAAATTAAATTCAGTATTATACAATGTTTGTGATGTTGTACATGGGCATGCGTTATGGGGAGATGACATCCAATGCGGTAGAGTTATTTAATAATTGGATTAAAGAAGCACACAATCTTCCTATCACTCGAATGGTGGACACAATTCGTACTCAGTTGATGCGGCTAATGTGCGTCGCGTGACCAAGCAAACAAGTGGAATGAGCTTATTAGTCCTACATTCGAAACAATGCTTCTTGATTCATTCAACGATAGTAGGTCATAGCAAGTTAACAAAGCCAATGAGGATGTGTTTGAGATTCATTCAATACCATCTGTTACAGTTGATATTGCAAGGTGTACGCGTTCTTGCTTCAAATGGAAAATCAATGGATTTCCATGTGATCATGCTGTTATTGCTATTCAGAAGAGCCATTACAATCCCAATGATTGTATGAAACATTACTTTCATGTAGAGACGTATCGTGCAGCCTATTCGGGTGCCATATTCCCTATACCGTTGGTGAAAAAGCCGCCTTTTGATCCTACAAACTTCACAATATACCCACCAACTGTGAAAAGACCACCCGACAGGCCGAAAAAGAATAGAATCCCATCAAGGGGTGAGAAACTGAAGCAAATAAGGTGCAGGAGATGTGATAAGTTGGGAAACCACAATCGAAAATCAAGCAAAGAGCTGATATAGGGTGTACATTTTTCATTTCAACATTGTATTTTACATGAGATTCTTATTTTATTTTTGAAATAAGATTGCGTTGTGTTGGAAAACATTGTGTTGCAATAAGATTACGTTGTGTTGGCAAACATAATAATGCGTTGGCAAACTTAGTATTTGATTTGTGTTTGTTTGTTTGTTTGTTTGTTTGTTTTTTTTTTTTTGGGTAGCAAATTGATATGTTGTTGGTGTTTTAATGATGAATATATGATGTGAACATTCACACTTGTGTAAAAGAATCACATTATGTGAATACTTGCACATGGGTTGAACTTTTTACATTATTGTTGTCAATGTTGACATGAATATAAACTAGGATGTGAACTTTTAAATGCATACAGATTGATATGTTGTGAACATTCACAACTGTTGTGAATAAGAACAAATATGAATATTCACACCCGTGTATGTCTTCCGTAATGATGTCATGTAGACAATGTGAACATTCGTGTACAAAATATGTGTATTGTAGAACAATCTGTTTCAAACAATCAAATAAATTAACATAACAACAGCAAATGTAGATCAAATTGCATAAGTGGCATATTGGAACATTAATAGATGTCGTATCACTGATTTACAATCAATTGTTGTTTGTCAAAATGTCAAAGCAATTGATATTAATATTCACATCGAGTATTAGTTTGTTTGTAGGTGGACACCCCCTGCCTATAGGTTTTAATGACGCTCTGTTTTCCTATGATTCAAAAAACTATGTACTAATAAGTCTCATTGTCCACACCATTCAGAACTAGTGACACTGCCAACAATTTCTTCATAGTATATATGCGCTCGTATGATGTAACATACTGTAGGCCCGCAGTCCACCATGTAAATGCAAAATGGTTATGATTAGCACTTGACATGTATGTTTGCATAATGGTTATAGAGGATTTGTAAAAAATGTAGTGAGGCTTACAACTCGTCGCCCTGTCGAGGACAGATATCAACTGATATGATTGGTTGCGACAGATTGGCGTGCGATAATTTGGTCCATAGTGGTGATGATAGTCCGATGTTGCGCACCACTGCCTCGATGTAGTCCCTTTGCCATGGGGGGAATAATAAAATTTCATATTAGGCACAAAGCAACATAATGCATACGTCAAAGTTCAAATATTACACATCATGACAAGTATTATATGTGTCAGTCACTTACGACTATTTGTGCTTTGTCAATATATGGGTCATGTATGCTGGGTCTTAGTCGTAGTGAGTTATAATGCCTCCACAAATTGTCATTAGCGTCATACACAACAATCGTGCAGTGGAAGTCATGGTGCAATGGGAATAGTATGTATCTCTCTCCTTGGTAGTTTTTCACATGTATATCAATGTGTTTATTTCTTTTGCGAGGAGGGTACTCTCGTATCACTTTCTACACACATTGGACATTCAATTAATGGACTATGAAGTTTCACATTCATATTAGCAAAATTAGAATGTTAGAGCTATTACCAAACACATGCTCATGAAGATGAATGAGGCTTTATCTGAAGTTGGGTTGACCACCTCTTATTGTTCATGTAATAGTTCGGCATATGCATCTATGAGCTACACAAACATAGGGTCGTATTATATTATTTGTGGTGGGTGAACAATGTGTGTTTGTGGCTATGGGTGTGTGTGTGTGTGTATCTGTGTGTATATGCATGAAGAGTGAATCATCTTCGTAATGGCATACATTGATGTGTATCGATTCCTCTTTGATAAGGTTCACAATGTCATCAAAATATACGTATGTAGACTTCAAGTCTCCTTTCCTTTTGGCCAAATTTATAAATTGAGACCACTGATTTATAAATCAAAAATTTTACCAAACAAGTTTTTATTTGAGTTTTTAAAATTTTTGTAAATATAAACAGAAAATTGAAAACGTAAGTGTTACCAAACGGCACCCTTGTCGTATCGCTGATTTACAATCAATTGTTGTTTGTCAAAATGTCAAAGCAATTGATATTAATATTCACATCGAGTATTGGTTTGTTTGTAGGTGGACACCCCCTACCTATAGGTTTTAATGACGCTCTGTTTTCCTATGATTCAAAAAACTATGTACTAATAAGTCTCATTGTCCACACCATTCAGAACTAGCGACACTACCAACAATTTCTTCATAGTATATATGCGCTCGTATGATGTAACATACTGCAGGCTCGCAGTCCATCATGTAAATGCAAAATGGTTATGATTAGCACTTGACATGTATGTTTGCATAATGGTTATGGAGGATTTGTACAAAATGTTGTGAGGCTTACGAGGTGTCACCCTGCCGAGGACAGACATCAACTGATATGATTGGTTATGATGGATTTTGGTCTGCAAACTTAGTCCATAGTGGTGATGACTCGCCAATAACGCGCACAACGTTTTCGATGTACTCCCTCTATGTAGGGAATTTCGCATTAGGCACCAATGAACATATGTATGTGTACATTCATTTTGGAATTTAACATATGACAACAATTCATATTTGTACAATAAGAGCCACTTACAACTTCTTGTGCTTGGTCGACATACGGGTCATGTATGCCAAGCCTTGGTCGCAATGAGTTATAATGCCTCCACAAATTGTCTTTAGCGTCATACACAACAATCGTGCAGTGGAAGTCATGGTGCAATGGGAATAGTATGTATCTCTCTCCTTGGTAGTTTTTCACATGTATATCAATGTGCTTACTTCTTTTGCGAGGAGGGTACTCTCGTATCACTTTCTACACACATTGGACATTCAATTAATGGACTATGAAGTTTCACATTCACATTAGCAAAATTAGAATGTTAGAGCTATTACCAAACACATGCTCATGAAGATGAATGAGGCTTTATCTGAAGTTGGGTTGACCGCCTCTTGTTGTTCATGTAATAGTTCGGCATATGCATCTATCACCTGCACCAACATAGGGTTGTATTATATTATTTGTCGTGGGTGAACAATGTGTGTGTATGTGTGTGTGTGCGCGCGCGTAAACAATGAATCATTTTGGTAATGGCATACATTGTTGTATATCGATTCCTCCTTGATAAGGTACACAATGTCATCAAAATACACGTATGTAGACTTCGACTCCTTTCCACACAAGCAACTTGTGCATTTTTAGTAAACCAATGTAAATATTAACATTGCACATAATTGAATAAATCAAATCAATAAGCACATATGTGAATATTCACATTTTTAGAAGGTGAATGTTCACATTAAGTATTTGTACAGTCACTTAGTCATCACCTCCACTCTTTTGTAAAGGATGGACCTTTTGCTTGTCGTGTTTGGACATCATGCTCCAGACTTTGAACTTGTTGGTCGATGTCAAAATTTTTTTTGGGTGCTTCGCCAGTGGGTTGCTTCTGCGCTTCAGCTTGTGTGACAATGTGGACTGACTAATCATTGTAAAGGTCCTGAAGAACTGTTTTCTCGCATTCTAAGTCTATGATCAACTGTGTTAAGCGCTTAATTTATGCATCCTTCTGCTCTATGCACTTTTTTTATTTATTTATTTTAGTGTTCATGTTGGGTGGGCTTGACTGGTTGAACAGTTTATCTTCAAGATCAGCTATCACTCTTGCCTTTAACTCCCTTGAGAATTCAAGGTGTTTGTATTTTGCTTGCCACTGCCTTATGATGCCCCAAGCCTTTTGATTTTCTTTGACAAGCATATCAATGATGTCGGGTTGGCTTGTGCTTGCTATGACAATAGCTCTCTCATCAGGTGGGTTGCTAAAGGGAATGTGAATGCCCTCATTACTGTCATTTCGGTCAACTCCTTCCCCGGGAAATTCAGAGTTGCTACCACTATGTTGTTCTTCCTTGATGTTAGAGAGGTTGGGAGATGTGGTGGCTGGTTCATGACATTCGGGCTGCACCTTCAATATTGTACGCCTGAACTTTTGAAATTCTATTGGGGTTGCGAAGAGTTCGTTAACATTAACCTGAAATGAAAAAGTTATGTTAGTTAACATACATATTTGGGTGGTGTCATGATGTGAATCTTTTGAACAATAGTTAAAGGTCATATCTCATTAAAACCAAGATCAGCTAAAGAGGTGGATTTCGTTTTCTTTTATAAAGTAGTTAGGTCCCATTTGACACAACGAGGAATGACATTGGGCTTGTGGGGTTGTAGGATGGTTATGTGTTCACACAACCAATACTTCAACAAAACAACAAAGACATATGTTATTTAGCCTTTGCAGAGCAATGTCAACAGATGTGAACATTCACAACAGTGGCACAGTTGTGAACATTCATAGCAGTAGAGCAGAAGTGAATATGAACATTTACAACAGTGGCACAAATGTGAACATTCAAAACATTAAAACATAAGTGAATATGAACATTCACATTAGTGAGACAGATGTGAATGTTCACATTTGGAAAAGATGAACAATAGTCAAGAACATGTGAATGTTATTATTTGAGAAGATGGGTACTTACCATCAATAACATGACACAGTCGGTGACTTTTGCTAGCTTTTTGTCGTTTTGGGAAATGGAGGATGTCAGTGTTGTTCTAATTTGTTTGGCCCAATCATATTCTTGCATGCTTTCCAATGGGACCATATGTGCATAGTAGCCCCATCCTATTGTCTTGCCGCTTGTCGAGAAAAAAAGGTTTCTAGTAAGCATACATGCAGACTAGTCGGGCGATTTCTTCATTGTCATTTTTCATTTTGCCTTTCAATGCCTCGGTCAAAAGGGTGCGTATCCATTTTGGAGTTAATCGGCTGACATTTTTTGTACCTTTTGTTTATAATGCTAGTCTTTGGTTTCACACCATATGATATGTCCATTGGTTTGGTGCCACAGTCCACACCAAAAATCAACTTAATGTCGCTGTCGTGTATGTTCATCTTCTTCTCTCCAATGTAGAAGGCATCTTTTCAAGCCTTGTACATTTGTAGGACATTCACAACAACATCATCGTACTTCATGCATTTGTCAAGGCCAATCTCCCCGTTTCTCAATGCATCTAATAAATGCCAGAAAGGTGTTTGCCGTAGGCAGCCGAGCTGTGCTTGTGTGAATTTGGTGCTTTTCATTAATTTCACTAGTCCGGTCATGTTAGATTTGTAGTTGACACGCCGCATGTCAACATTGCTGCTAGTATTTGCATATGGGCTTTCTTTCTTGACATGGTACTCATCTTTTTTTCTCTTTGAGGTTTTCTTCTATGCAATATCTGCAAAATAGAGCATGAAAAAAAAATTAAGACAAGACTCATGTGTTTAGCATAGTGGCACATATGTGAACATTCACAGCATTGGCATAGATGTGAATGTCCATAGTTGTATGCATGGGTGTGAATGTCCACAGTTGTGTGCATGGATGTGAATATCCACATCTGTCCATGGATGTGGATGTTCACTGTGTCAGCAAAAACATAATATGTATAGTGTGTGTGTGTGTAAAAATCAATGCATGTTTATAATTATGTTGTGAACATTCCTAATTCTAATTTGGATGACAATGTACATAGTTACTACAATCATGCAATGCCAATTTTATAGTACAACTTCAAAATTGAAATACAGTTTCAAACATGGGATAACAAAAGTGATATATTTTCTCTAAATACAGTGATGAATGTTCACAAAGTGTCTAATTAATTTACACATGTAATGAATGTTCACAACATAATTATATATCACAACAACATCTGACGCAAGGAATTTTCATGTGAATGTTCACTACAGTTAACAACAACAATTTGATTGGCCAAACATTTTAAATCCATGTGAATGTTCACTGCTTTCAACAACAATAACAATAACATCTGAAACAATTTGATTCTTGAAACATTTTCAATCCATGTGAATGTTCACAACTTTCAACAACAAAAATAATAACATCTAAAACAATTTTATTCCCCAAACATTTTCAACCCATGTTAATGTTCACAGTTTTCAACAACAACAACAATAACATCTAAAACAATTTGATTGGCACAACATTTTTCAATCCATGTGAATGTTTACATCTTTCAACAGCAACAACAACTGAAACAATAACTGAAACAATTTGCTTGTCTAACAATTTCCAATTTTATGTGAATGCTCACATCTTTTAACAACAACAACAATAACAACTGAAACAATTTGCTTTGCCCAACATTCTTTCAATCCATTTGAATGTTCACATATTTGAACATGACATAATGGAAATTGTAATGTTTTTGGGTGAAAAAACCCATATAATTGGGGATTGTGATTAAGGGGTTCAGATTAACGATTAGGGCATGAACAATAACAATATGAAGTTCCATATATTGTATGAATAGAAACAGGGGATATTTGTGAAAGTTCGCAAGGTTGTTTGTTGAAGAAGAGATTTAGGGTTTACATACAAGAATGATTAGAGTACTTACGTTTTTTGCTTATTTCGACGGTTGCGTTGTCACAAATGGTCATCCTAGGTGATTTTGACGAAGATAGAACTTACGGATGTTCAACAATGGTGATTTGCACAATTTCGGCAATTGACGACGTAGGGATGATGAAGAAGACGGTGCAATGATACGACGATGGGACAATGAGAGTCTTCTGGGCGCTGAGATGATATGGAATACGGTTTTGGATTTTTGGAATTGTGGAGATACCGTGCTAATTTTCTGCAAGAAGAGAGGGAAGAGAGAGACAGTTATTTGATTCAAAGGATAGGTGCGTGTTTGCTTGAGGGTTTTTCGGTCTTTTAGTATGAAATGAGACCTAATGGAATATTTCAAAACACTACGGGTCTTATGGAATATGACTCTTAGAGAGTGAATTTACTAAAAAATCTCCCTTTTTCAAATCACAAGAGACAATTCGTATTTTAAGCAAATCTCATAAAGTATATTTGTAATTTTTTAAAATATATATACACAATATATAATTTTTTTTCAAATTATTTTATTTTATGTGGTCACTTATTGAACAAAAATGTAGCACCTACTACAAGAATTGCTTAATCACAAGGATAACAATTTTTTTGCAGTCGCCTCACTCTTTGTCTTGTCCCGCCCTGTGTTGATTTTATGTATCAATGAGAAAATAAGGTGGGGATGGATTTTGTTGTGTTTTTCTCCATCAAATTAAATTTATTAAATATATTTTGAGAAATTATAAAACAAAAACTCAAAATTTGAATTTTATACAAGATAAATTTTAAATTTTAATTTTGTGAATTTAAACTTAATTTTTTAATTTGTTTGCAATATAAATCATCATTTTATTTTCATTAAGTAAAACTGATTAAAAATAATCTTTTAGTCCTTAAACTCAATGTAAGTGTATATAAAATATCTAAAATATTTTTTTTGATGTTGATTTTAATGACTAAACTAAAATATTATTTTCCCATCAATTTTATTTAACTAAATAAGTAGATAATTTAAATTGAAAATAAATCAAAAATTTAAGGTTTAAATTGATAAAATTTAAAACTAAAAGTTTATTTTGTTATAAGAGTCAAACCCTAAAATTTTTATATAATTTTCCCAATATATTTGGACGTATAATTATTTTTTTCAATATAATAACATTAATACACTAAAATATTACATTTAATATTCATTTTTAATCATTTATTCTCATTTTATATATTTAACTCTCATTAATTATAAATCATAATTTATTTTTTTAATATAACAAGATTAGAACACTAAAAGTATTATACTCAACAATCATTTTTACTCTTTATATATTTATTTTTAACTCATATTAATTACAAATTAGTATCTGTAACTATGTATGTAGATTTCTGACCTCATAATCAAATAAAGAACTTTGCTGGAGAGCACGCGACATGATAGATTAAGCCAACCACCTGCCAATAAGAAGATAAGAATACCGTGGTGGTTCGTCCATCTGGGGGCACTCTGACGATCAAGTCAAATATTGCACAAGTATTCAATTCATAAGAAAGAACATACCTTTGACCCACGAGGGTGCCTTACTTTTATGACCAGTAGTGACCTAGTCCTCTAGAAGTCACACTCCACAAGACTCAAGCTCAGTACATATCTTGGACTCTCGGCTAGATAAGGATAAACTCCTCAAGAGCCTTATCCTCATCTAGACTAAGAGTTCCTCAAACCTAGGACTCTTGTTCTCTATCCATATATCCCAGGATTCTGGCATTACTACACTAAACCTCAGCAATACCGCAACCACCTTGGCTACTATGACTCACCCACGTTAGCTGACATCTCAGATCTATCTTGGCCACGTGGCATTGCTCGCAAAATACTACCCCACAGTAACATACTATATGTTTCTAATTTTTATTAGTATTGATATTTTAAAAATTACAAAACTAACTCGGTCTAGCTTGTTCCCACCTCACCTCGCCCCCTCCACCTTCTCGATTTCCCTCACTCTGATATGATTCAACGAGGGCGAGGTACTACAAATCCGCCTCAAACTCATCGCATTGTCATTCCTAAGTTCCACCACTTGACGGGGGCTCATATAAATATTGTGCCTATTTAGTAGTTTTGTTAAGACATTTGTTAGTGTCCTTGATATTATATTAGTATATGAATTGTAAATGGGAGGGATATTTTAGGTCATATTGTAATGCTTTTTAAGAATTTTAAAGAAGTTTTTGTTTGCATATCAAAAGAAAATCAATTCACACTACACACAAAAATTTATAATTCAAATATCAATTTCCAACAAAAATTCAATTTAATAGTTATCATCTAAATAATAATAATTATTTTTATTTGGTAGTTGATATTCAAACCAACAAAATGGCGAAAATTGAGAAAAAGAAGTGATGTTTAAATAGAAGCTCTAGTTTCTAACGATCTGGGCTTGGTGCTATTTCCTTATGGACACAACACTGTGTTGTGAGTCCGTTAGGATATGTTCTAAATTTATTTTAATGATCTGAATTGTTCATAATGTAGGGTTCGTAAAGTAGATCATCCATAAAAAAAAATTAAGTAAATTAGACATCTGTAACACACAACAAGATTATGTTTATGGTTATGTTTAGAAAAAATAAACGGTGAACATGATCTTGATAATGTAATTTCTTAAGGTTATTATTCGGTTTGATCATGGGATTATACTTATCCAATTATTTTTATTTTTTATATGGAAGATATACTAAAGAGTGTTGCTATTAGCACCCCATCAATTACTTTGAACTCCATATGTCTTTGGACCCTCACATATAAATTCTAAAACCTTTAAATTTCTTTTCTGTCCCCAAATAATACCAAAACTATCATTGTAAAAACATTTCACCCATTCAATTGAATGCACCCCCACACCCCAAAAAGCCTCTCTTCCAAAAACCCTAACAAAATCAACGAATGTGATTACTACTTTATCTCCACATATTTGTTCATGACCTATAAATTTAGGATTTTTTTATTGTTGATTCAAAATTCCTCTTTTATGGGTTCTGCGATCTCCACAAGTTTTGATTATTTGTTCCCGAAGAAATAAGAAATGTTCAGTTACCTATTCTAGAATAAATGAATAATGTTTCGGTCTATGTTCCTAAATTTCACTCATATGTTCGAGAGTTCAGTCTTAAAAAAATGACAAACAGTTTTTATTATTTTTGTCATTTTTTTTTCAAAAAACTTACCTTTACATAACCAATCTCCTTTGAGTTAAAAATACCATCAAAGTTATGAACCTCCTGTGATTTTTTTATTATTGTATTCCTCTCGTCTCATATAGAGTTGTGGTTATCGAAAAAACTTCCATTTATTATCATTGTTGGAGAAATGTATGTAATCAAATGGCTGTCACCGTTACTGTCAGGATATTTTTGCTAAATGATTTTTAAGATTTTGAAGGTGTGTAGGTTTTGAAGGTGAGATTTGGGAAAGATGGATGGGTAGTGATGGAGGTGGGTGCTCTCATAAACCCTAACTCATGATGTAATGGGTGTGTGGGCTTACTTGTGAGATGTGATGTCCCAAAATTATTGATGTCCTTTTTAGTAATTTCATTTAAGGTTATTATTGTAATAAAAAAATAAAAAATAGAGGGTCTAAAATAATTGATAGGGTGTTAATAACAACACTGTATACTAAACAAATCCTATAATACGAACTACTCAAATTATCAAAATATGATCAGAGTAAACCTTACAAGATATGACAACATGGGTACTGATATAACACCCAGTGGCGGAGCCACAGAGGGACGAGGGGGGTCACGTGCCCCCCTTGGGTTTTGAATATATATATATATTTTTTTGCAAACATAAAGAAAATATTTTAAATAAAAAAAATTATAAAATATTATTTAGAGTGAAATATCAATGACATTTTTAAAATTATGAGAATAATAATGGTTGATTTTTTATTGCAAATAAAGATATTATGATAAGTCATATTATTATCTATGAAAATTTCAATACAATGGTGATGTCTATTATTATTGACATGCAATTATAATTAATCTCAATGAAGATATGGAATTTATTGAATTTGTTAGTTACATTTGACATGTAAGGTTCATTCTCTATGTGTTTATGTACTATTAGTTAGTGATATCACATATCAATGATGACGTGATATTACCATTGTATTGAACTTTTAATCAAATTTTGTACAAAAAAAATTAATGGTAAAAATGGAGATGGGGTCACTGCTGTGCTAAAGAATTTGAGGTGTATTATGGGCTTATTTTTATTATCCTAATCGTTTATTTTCTAGGGTTTTTTGAGTACTTGATGTCTACCAAAAATCATATTAATCGGATATCAATAACTATATGATCGAATTGCATATATTTTATGCTATTTCTCAAAAGAAAAACTTTTTGTTTATTTTTTTTTGGTTATCAATCATATAGTTATTGATATTCGATTAATATGATTTTTGGTAGGCATGAAGTACTCAACAAACCCTACAAAATGATGGTTCAGTTCATAAAAATAAGCCCATAATACACCTCATATTGACTGTTATGCCTTTAGCACAGCAGTGACCCCATTTCCGGTAAACATTTATGTGAAATATTTTTTGTAAAAATTTTTAATGTTATAATTAATAAGTGCCCCCTCTGATTTAATTTCTTGACTCCACCACTGATAACACCCACCCCAAGCCATCCCTAGTCCCACTTCTAAAAGGGTGTTTCTACTCCACAATTATGATCCTCTCCATTATTAGGTTGAAAAGGTGATTTTTATTCTATTGAATATACTTCGTTTAGTATTTTAGATTAGGAAAAAAAAAGAAGAAAATGAGTGGTATTTTATCTTAATGAAAAAAGTAAATAAATAATTATATTTTTCACTATTAAATTTGAATTGATAAGAAAACAAAAATGTGAAATATGAATATCGGTAAGGATTTTTTTTTCTTGGACAATCTTAATATTATAAAAAATATATAGAACTAATGAATTTGGTTTCATATCAAATCTTACCAGTGTTGGTTAGAAAAACAGTTGCATAATAAGTATTTGTCAAACCTCGTCTAAAAAAAAGAAAGAAAAGTATTATTGATTTGACAACTTAGGCTCCGTTTGAAAGGTCATGAATTAAGCACTCCCGCTCACCTGATCAAAGATCGACCTCTACTAATCATGACATGAATCTTGCATACATTATATGCTCTTGTTCCAGTTATTTAGGCTAGCATTACTATATGATGCGCACACACACAAGTACAGACTAAGTTGTAAAAATTGGAACACTTGATCCATGTTTGTTTTTGAAAATTGTTTCGAATATATACCATTTGAAAAAGTGCTCGCATATGAACATAATCAAATTATTTCAATTCAAGCGATTAGCCTTTATCCACAGGCATTCAAGCAATTCATCATTTAAGCAATTAGTCTCATGGCAAGCATGCTAGAGATAGCAACAATTACATTCGTGCAATATGCTAAAGCAATAAATACTCACCTAGTACTCCGAGGTAAGCCAAAACAAACGAAAGAGTTAGAAAATATGCATGCTCTTAACTAATGCAACATGGCTAATGCAACATATGCGATATGTAATTACTAAGCTCGGCTATTAATATGGCATATGAATTAATTTAATAGCATGCGGTCTAAACACCTTTTTCAAAGAAGTATTTAAACGACAATGCAAGTTAGAATGATGTGCCGAGCCCAATGCATGCAATACAAGTGGATGCAAGGCATGAGAGATGCTAAACAAAAACATGATGCCCTAAACTAACCATCATAAACTAGTAAATAAAAGGGAGAAAGACATGGGATTGGAAGACATACACATTATTACAACATTGCGCCCTCACACAGGAGGGTCCGAATGAATAAACTAGATAACTAATTTAAACCTAAGCTAATTAACTAACTATTACGAACCCAAATGAATAATTTAGCTAAACTACTTAACTAATTATTACAAACCGAATAAAATAATTAGTTAACTACTTTAGTCACTCCTCCTTGGGAAACAGGGAATGCTCATTGTGGGAGCTAGAAAATAATATATATCAGCTTATTGGGGCTTACCCAAACAAGGCCTACAACGGGTCCAGCCCAAACAAATATCACACCCCCCATCTATATAAAGGGGGGCATCCCAGAAGAGGAGGTATGTTCTTTCTTTCCACACAGCACACAAACACTCTTTATGTTTATACATTCATTCTTTCAATAAAACGACTAACTTAACCATCGGAGTGTCTCCGGCCAGCAATCCCGGTTGGGTGGTGCCGATCATGTTCATCCTTACAGATCTGCAGGAGCCAAGTTCATCTCTTCGTTGGATCTCTTCAACAATCCATGTGAGAGGATTTTTTTGGGTCTCACAATTGGCGCCGTTTGTGGGAACACATCTGAACGAGTTCAACGAAGAAGATAATAAATTCATAGTATTATACTTTTGCTCCTATCAAGTTTATTTATATTTTAATATGATTTGCTTCAGTATAATTAAAGCTTTTCTTTTCATATCAAGAACTCCATGTGCAATGGATTTTTCTCTCTTTAGTGATTATGTTATTTTTGTAGTCTTTGCATACAAATTTATTTATCAACTTGATCATTGTGGAAACTTCTTTTTTAGATCCTGGTCTCAGTTTGTAAAGAAAAATCACAATGACCATTTCGGCAACTTGGCAACCCAGTTCAGCAGTTTGTTTGAGGTTTGGCAAGTAATGGAATAAAGTTATGAAAGGTAACGAAGGCATTCCGAAAATACACCACCGATTGCTTAATTTCACAAAGATATTTGCAGATATAAAGTTCAGTACTCCATTTCTCTGATGGCTAGCCAAGTGATATCGAATAGCAAAAATCAAGAACTGTCGACCAAATGTTTTGGGAAGAAAGAACCAAGAGCGCTGTCGAAGAACTATTTTACCAAGTCAAAAAAGTTACCGACTTTCCAACAAACTGTTTCGGCAAGACAAATCAATTTGAGTTACCGACCTAAAGGTTTTGGCAAGCCAAAGAATCAAGCAAAGTTTGCCGACCAAGAATTTGGCAATCCAAGGGGCTAAGAAGTTGCCAATCAAATGTTTTGGTAAGCAGAAGTGCAAAGATGATATGCCGACTAAACCCTCATCAAAGATAAATACAAAGACAACCAAATACAAAGAAAAGTTTCCAATCACGTGTTTCGGCACACCAAAAAGTCAAGAAAGGTTGCCAACTTAGCGGTTTCAACAGAACAAAGATGAAGAGTAAGGGGTTGCCGACCAAGTATTTCGGTAAGCCAAAAGATCAAGAAAAGTTGCCGACTAAGAGGTTCAGCAAGCCAAAATCCAAGATAAGTTGCCTCCAATTAGATTTCTCTAATCCATATTCTCAAATCTATGAGCATGAACATAGTTTTTCTACCAACACGCATCACCATCTCAGCGTGTTTCAACCATGTTGCAACGTCACAAACCACCAAAGAAGTGGCCAACCTTAAAATAAGTCACCACTGAACTAATAAAAGGTCCATTGTTAAGGACGAAGAACATCTTGGTGGTATCTGATCACAACCTGAATTCATTAACCGACCACATGATTGGCTGCAAGTCGGCCTACACTAAATAAGGGAAGCTATTTTTCTCTTTGAAAGAATTTATTTGTATATTTCTAGTGTACTACACATATTTGCGTATACTATTTTTTTAATCAAACCCAAAAAACACAGGCATAGATAAAATATAAATAAATATATATATGTCACAAAATTATGGGTTGTAAGTTTTCTCTCTCTAGGAATTGATAAAAAATATTATGTCAGACTCCGAATAGTACTGGTTGGCAAAATATATACAAAGCCATCATTTTCCAAAGAACTTATTTTTATTATGCTTCTATATGTATGAATGCACCCATGTCGAAATATTACATTATTAGTTGATCTTGTTGGGAAAACTTTCAACAAACATATTGCTCGGTAATTAATTACTTTCTCTCTCTAAAGAACCAAGGTTAACTAGTTGTAGTAGTGCAACTTGTGAATTGGCAGTCTAAGAGTTTATTTATATATTATACATTACATGTATTGCGAAACATTTGTCAATTGTAGGTGCTTTTGAGAAAAATTAAATGGGTTTCGATGTTGTCTCTATACAAAGACACCTCAGCAACCACACTGCCAATGAATGTATGCAATTTCTATCGAAAATTCGAATTAATGTGAATCTCGAGGGCGATGCAACTCAATCGAAGTGATATTCTGCCAAAACACCAAGCTAAAGTCGCCAGCCAAGTATTCCGACAAGCACAACTGAGAGGAGTTGTCGACAAAGTGTTTCAAACTAAGTTGCTGATCAATGTGTTTTGGCAAGCCAAAATAGTTGCCGACCCACCTATCTCGGCCACAAAATTTATCTCGCAAGCCTTGACAATTTCTCCACTCTAAAGAATTAGTCGGCTTTCGAGCCCATGCATGCGCATTTTGACAGTATTACAACTCATAAAAGATTGCTCGGCAAAGATACAAAGCTACTCGGCATCTCTTCCACCTTTCTCGGCAATCCTACTCGGCCACACATACGTCCACTCCATAACATTGGACATTCTTAGAACAACTACAATTATTAATTTATTTACCTCCAGCAAAAATCTCATGATTTACTTCTCGGAAGAACAATATCGTTCGGCGCTACTATTCGGCAACATTACTTATCAAACTCTGCAAATTCGGCATATCATTTGGCATCTTATTATAGACACCCCATTTTTGACCATCCTCTAGACTTGGACGTCATCGTTTGAACATTCGATGATCATCTGTGCTCGTGTTCGTTTTGAGTTCTCGGAGGTCTCGGCTATGCGCCTTGCCTCAAGATCTCTCAACTTGTCTGTTTTGTGCTTGGTTGTGGACCAAACACTTGTGTTTTTGCTTCTAAGGGTGGGTTGTTTGCCATACCCTCAACCCACCGGCCAAGGCTTGAAGCCATCGGCCCTGTTTTCTTTCTATCGGCCAAAAGTATTGGCCGATCGACACTATATTTGGTCGGCCGGCACTTATGTTGGTCGATCAGCCTTTTTTGGTGGCCGAACCTTGTTCATCTGCTTTATACAGATATTTTGTGCCAGCTGGCACAGTTAGCATTCACAATTAACCCCCTCCATACACATGCATGGAGGAATTTGCCCTTTGCTTAACTTCTCCAAGAAGCTTTGCATATTGGATTTCTATAAGAGGGGAGGCCCTCCTTCTTTCTCAGAGGTTCTGAAATTAGGGTTACAAAAAGTTGTATCTCTCTCTATCTTTATATCTCCCTATCTCTATCATTTGTGTGTGTATTTGTGACCTAAAGTGATTTTTGTTCACACTATTGCACACAAACACCTAGCATTACACCATCCTTGGTTGCTAAGGTTCTAAGGAGTTGTTGTTGGGGTACTTGGAGTGGTTTTGATGAGAGAAAGGTGCTGATGTTGTGTTCTTGAAGGTGTTCTTCAAGGGTGAGCATTCTTGCTTTAGATACCCCTTTCTTGCTTAGGCTTTTAGCCCTTCTTGCTTATTGTTTTAAGCTTAGCTATTAACTGATAAAAGTTCTATTTTTACTTAATTTTGAACTTTTTTTAAGGTCATTTTGAGGTTTGGGGTTGTTTACCCCCTCCAAGGCCTTGTTAGGCCTTGTTTTAGGCCATCCCTTTTGGCCCTTGCTTTGAGCTTTGCATGGCCTCTCTACCACTGAAATCCAGAGGATTTTCAATGGTGGAGAGGTGATTTTGGTGTCCTAAATAGGAGAGGGTCATCCCCTCTCCTTGTCATCTTTAATACTAGCATAAGTGGCTTATGTTGGTGGCTTGTATGCCTAGCTTGTTTTAGCTTCATTTCAGCAAGTATTTGGTGTTGTTTTGCCATGATTTACCTTAGTTTAAAGTTGGTTTAGTGGTCTCTTGCATGCACCATATACTTACCTTGCAATCCCCTCATTTGCCTTAACATGTGTCTAGCATTTAGACTACCATGCTTGCATGTTTTGGCTCAACTCCATGAAGCTTCTAGCCTTGTTTTAACATGATTAAGCTCTGTTTTTCATTGTTTGGGTCATGCTTACATTGTTTTGTATAGATACCATGCAATCTAGCTTGTTAGCTTTGGGTGTTTGAGTCACTAGCATGCTCTATTCGGATCATTTCAGTGGTTTGGCATCACTTGTAATATTATTT
Organism: Camellia sinensis; assembly: GCF_004153795.1. Taxonomy (NCBI): domain Eukaryota; kingdom Viridiplantae; phylum Streptophyta; class Magnoliopsida; order Ericales; family Theaceae; genus Camellia; species Camellia sinensis. The sequence continues at coordinate 1,042,501 of NW_021024782.1, forward strand.
TAGTCCATATAGTATGCTCATGTACTTGCATTTGTCACTCCTTTAATGCTTTAAAGGGTTTGTGTTTTATGCCTCATGAATGTGTCATTGTGTATGCCACCATGCTAAGGTCTTTGGGATGCCATCTAAGTGAGTTTTTTGGGCTTACTTTGACATGCCATAACTATGTTTTTCATTGCTTAAATCATGCCACATTTGGTTTTGATAGGTGTAGTGTAACACCCTCTTTGGTAGCCTTGCATGCCTCATGTTTTGGCATTATGTTCTAGCTTGTGTTGACTAGTTTCGAGCTTGTTTTTGATCTTGTTTGGACATGCCTTAGGACTATTTTAGGTCCTCTTGGCCCTTTGGGGCTTGCTTTGTATATCCATGGTTTGAACCCTTAGGTTAGTTTCAAGCTTTAAGCTTTCTTGCATGCTTTGCTTGTGTGCTTTGGTCGGTTTGGCACCTCTCCTAACATGATTTCAGAGCTTAACATGTTTGCCTAATATCCATGTTTGTCTCCCTTTAAGCGTTCTTAAAAGTTGCTCTACAATGCTTAAGGTAATGGACCATTAGCATGCATGTTTATATGTGTATTTCATGCCTTTGTTTTATCACTTTGGCCACTGATTTGGACCTATTTGAGAGCTGTCCATTTTGGTTTAAGACCCTTATCGCATGTTGTTGCATGCTTGTCTTGCATGTTGTTGCATACTTGGCCTATTGCATGTTGTTGCATGCTTGAGTTATATTGCATTTGGCATGCCCCTTTTGTTAAGTTGCTTTGCATGTTTGCATGTATTGTCCCTTGCATGTTGTTGCATGCTTGCCCCACATGTTGTTACATGCTTGCCTATCCTTGAATGTTGCCACATGCCTTGCATGTTTGCATGCTTGTTTAGGTTGCATTGCATTTGGCATGCTTATTACCATTAGCCTTGTATGGCATTGTCCTTGACATGCTTCATGTTGCATTAGTTTTGCTTGCATGTTTGCATCCCTTGCCTCTTGATCAAGCATGATAGAGGTTGGGGTCCCTTATGTGTTTTTTTGTGCATTTCATTCCATATTGAATTGCACATTCAGCTCCTTTGTCCATCATGCATCAAAATGCGTGATTGGTGGTCCAAGGGTCGAGGACTACACTCCTTTGAGTCTCAAACATGATAAGGAGGGTGGTCGTGCAAACATTTCCTTGTAAATGTATTGCCATGCTCTATTTGTCCTCTGCTGCAGCAACACAACATTCTGCAGGAAGATATGGCTGATCAGCCATCTTCAATGCCGGTCGGCTAAACATTGTTGGCCGAGAGCTTTACATTTGGTCGATGACCAATTTCCCATGGCCGATAGCCCTATCTCTTGGTCGATGGACTCTCAGAAAGTCCCCAAGCTGGTTCAGAAGTGTCACAGAAGTTGGCACAGTTTTCAGAGGTACAGAGCAGTGTAAACAGAGGCAATATGTGACATGGCGATGGATTTCCGAGCGAAGCCGTCCGAGCACGCATGCATCCTCTTCCCGAGGTTGTTTTTACTGTTTTCATAGCTTAATTGATTTTCTTAATTAGTTAAATGTTGTGTAATAATTAATTAGCTTGTTAGTTAGTTAATTATATAATTTGTATTATTCTGTTGATCCCTTCGTCGAGAGGGCGCAATTGTGTAATAAGCGTGCGTGTGTGTGATGCATGTCTTCTAACCTCCACTTCTTTCTCCCTTTTATTTAACCGCTTACGATGGTTAGTTCTAGGGCACGTTTCAATTAGAATCCTTATGCTATGCATGTTTGCATCATTCATCTGTATTGCATGCACCGGGCTCGGCGCATCATACTAACTGCATTGTATTTCAATTCTAAGTAGAATACATGTATCGAATTGTCGCATCTCACATGCCATCTTAGACTAGCCGAGCCTATTCTAGTTGCATTTTTTATGTGATGCATTAGGCATCTTAACATGGACTTGGATCATACATTGATTACTAACATGTTCTTTGTTTTGGCTCGGAGTACACTGTGAGTGTTTATGTTTTAGCATCTCACATGTATGTGAGTGTCAACATGACAGCATGCTTGCCATGAGGCTAATTGCTTATGTGATATAACTGCCTGAATGCCTGTGGGTGAAGGTTGGATTGCTTGAATTGGAAATCCGCATTTTTAGCCTACTTGCGAGTAGCAAACTTCAAACCATTTCCAAACAAACATGAGATGTTTTGTTCCAACTTAGGCGATCTAGTCTATACTTGTATGCTGTGCGCATCACGTAGTAAGGTAGCTAATAACCGGAATAAGAACAGATGTGTTTTCAAAAACAAGATATCATGCTTAGTACAGACTGATTTTCGGATCGGGTGAGCGGGGATACTCATAGATGACCTTCCCCAATCGTACCCAAGTTCCCGAGCCAAGGCAACTTTGGTGATGACGGACACATGGCCTTAGGCAACGAGTTAGGGTTTCCTAAATTCCCCCAAAACAAAATATTTAGGTGGCGACTCCGTATCTGGCAAAGCAGTCCATGTTTGGCACTTCTTTCTTAAAAATCAGTTTTTCAAAACGATTTGCCGGATTTGGACTCTTTGGTGATTTATCAGTCTCGCATTGTACTTTGCGGGATTAGATTCAGAACTGTGAGATTTGAGTCCGAACTGTAGAAGCATGAGGCCCTCGGGGCACGTCTATAGTTTCTGGCGACTCTGCTGGGGACTTAGACAACTTGACTCGAACTCATGATATCTTGTTTTGACTACACTTATGTGTCTCTTTGCATTGCATTTGCATTGGTGCGCCTAGGACACTGTGTTTGCTGTATGCTATTCCTGAACGATTTTCCAGAGGCTTGCTTTAAGAAGCGTGCCATAAGGCTGACCGGTTGCGGGCTCTGCCACGACGGGAACATAAACCCCAGTTTTTACCTGGGCACCCCTTTTAACCATTTGACCTAGTGCATATTCGGAATCCATAGTGACTATTCCAAACTAAGAAAGGTCGCTGCCTGATTATAGGTTGTTTGAAACCACTGTGTGCTTAGCGAAACCCTAGTTCCTAACAAAATAGGACAGGGAAACCCTACCCCAACATAGGGGTGTTTTGGCTCTCGTTTGCTTGCTATGTGCTTTTAGAGTGTGCCTCTACAGGAATGCGCATATTAGTTTGCAAGTCTGGGTATCAGGCCTGCGGGCATCAGTATTTTGAGAATCAGTTATATCTGTGGCTATCAGATTCAGTTTTGGGGCAGTAATTTAGGGAACAATGATTAGTGGTCGAATACAGTTATTCAGCTATGCTTATGTCTATTCTGGTGTAATTGGGCTGAGATGCTACCTGTTTTCTCTTTCAAGGTTCAGAGATTCGGTTCTGAGCAACTAGTGTTCTCCTTCACTGAGGCAAGGCAGAAAAGGGCCAGTCAAGGCTTACCGGTTCATTAGATCCGTCAGCCACCAGCCACATCACCTCTGTTCAGCAGACTCGTGATGACACAGAATTTAGAAGAAATTGTGGTCATGGCAGCGGCACTAAACTAAGGGATCACCATACAGGGTGAGACTGATGTTGAAGTACAACACCCACCTAGGTCACCGGCCGCACGTCCAATCTGGGAACCCCAGTTATTTCAAACCCGTGAGCCCACCACTTTTGAGTTGATGGGAATGATTGGCGATCTCCAGAGATTTGTGGCTGATTTAGCCTACGGAATGTCGGCTCCACCACCGACTGCATCGTATGCTGGGAATTTCATGCCGGAAGAGCCCCCGCTATTGGGGTGAATTGTGATTGAGCTTAGCCAACTTGAAGCCATCCCAAGTTCCGGCAATGGCATGTCGACAATGGGGCTCCGCTCTGATATAGCAACCCAAACCTTCCACCAAGCTGAGGCGAGTGGTAAGGACAAGGTGAAGGTGGACACTGATCCCTATGAACGACTCCTGTGGGCTGTTGAGGCTTTGAAAGTCAGAGAACTAAATAGACAGCAGGTGCTCGCTGTTGCTGTAAAAACTGTGGATGACTCTTTCACCACTCAGAGTGAGAGTAGTTCAAGCCAAGGAGAAAATCGGGACAAGGACCGTCGTACCAGAACCGTTCCTTCCAACCCTAACCCTGCACCCGGAAAGGATCAGAAAACCAAGTCAGCACCTACTGACCCTTTTGCCAGTGCGTCTGGCAAAAGTCCACAAACCTCGAAGTATCTACCCTGAGGTCGCAGGGTCTTCCATGCCCTCTACATGCCTTTGTCCAAGGCGCTTCAAATTCTTGTTGAAAAGGGGCATCTCAAACCCCTCGAGCCTCGGCCTCTCCCTAGTCGTCTTCCATCTAGTCATGACGCTACCCAGTACTGTGCGTACCATCAACAAACCGGCTATACCACTGACAACTGCTTCCGTCTTCGCCACGAAGTACAGGATTTGTTTGATAACGGGGTTGTCCTCCCACCCAGCTCAGCAAAGTCCATCATCACTGGGTCAGTGAACTTCGAGGATAATACAAGTATATGATCGGGGGGTGAACCACCTGAGGGCGGCACTCAGTTTATTCCAGATGTGGCGTATGGCACACACTATTTTGAGCATTTGTGAATGCTAGCATTTGTACTATCTGACTTGGGTATTCAGTCAGTTTTGTTGTCTTGTATATAGTTAGTCTTTTTGTACTATGTCAGTCGGGTCTGTCTTGTTGTATCGAGTCAGTGCTGTTGTATAGGAGTCGAGTGATTCCGAGGGTGTTATCTCAGATATCACCGTTCTGTTTTGTATTTGTCTTTTTGCTTTCTTTTGGGTCTGTTTCTACCATGGAGCTAGTTACACCAGAAGATCTGAATGAAACATCAATAAAACGGCATTGCTTTTCACTTACTTTTTTGTGCCTCGAAATCATTGCATTGACCTAAGTTTTTCAAAACTCTTTTTGAACACTGAGGTGAAAACAAAGAGGGATGAATTCCTCTGGATTTGCAAAAATTTGATCAATTGAGAGAAAGAGAGGCATGCTAAGCCCTTAATGAATGAGATCATGTTTGTTAAACGTGAGTACTGAGAAGGATCCTGGCTTGATCCAGATTGGTTCTACATTGTCTTCAGCGCGAGCGATTAGTCGCTTTCTTAAAAGATTTCAAAAAATGTTTTGCGCCGTCCTGCGAAAACTAGCGTGGAATCGCTCTTAAGATTGTGCAGCTTAGGATTGCTCTCAGCCTCGAGACTCGACCCCCTTACTTTCAAACCTTGAACCTGGATTTAGATTGTTCAACGGTCAACCACAATGTGAGGCCTGTGTGGCTAGATTCGAAGCAGCCCTCGAACAAGAGGCAAGAAAGTCAGATCAAGAAGGTTAGACGCCGTCAGAAGAAAGCTTGCAAAGCTAGATCAGAAGCACCCCTCAAATTAGGGGCAAAAGAACTACAGATGTGCTCGAAGAGCGAAAAGTTGGGACATTTCTCAAGCTAACGAAGATTGGCAAGAATGCCAAATCTCAGAAGGGAGGAAAGAAGAAACTATTGCTGAAGGACAACTGAGTTCCTATCCATAACACTAGGGGCAAATTCAACCCCCCCATTGGATGGACTTCTACATCATCAACGAATATCAACCATTCTTTTGGATACAGATGGCCTCGAGATCATAAAACCATTTAACATGGACAAAGCTACACTTTTACCCTTGATAGGCTCGCTGGGCCGAAAACTCGGAAGGGCAACCCAGGCAAAAGTTAGAGCAACAAAAGAGAAAAGAAAAAAATGCAAAGTTTGAAAAACAAGAAAAAGAACAAAAAGAAGAAATGAAAAGAAAAGAAAAACAAAGCTCGCAAGGTTGAAAACCCGAAAGGGCGGCCTTGGCAAAAGTCAGAGCTTAAAAGGTGAGGGTTAATACACGAGTGTACCTTAACCCGGAACTACATAAGGCTTGATTCCCATGTTTGGGATACGTAGGCAACTTCATTCTGAAGTCCAGCTATAAACACTTCCAAATCGATTATGTCCATATAATGGTTCTAATCATCTTTGTCTTTTCTGTATCCAAGAGTTCGGTTGTGACCTTCATTATGAGAATCGGTTACGGTGTGCTGCGGTACTATTCAAACAAGGGGCAACTTTCCGTTGCCGTTCAGTGTGCTGCGGTGTTATTCAAACAAGGGCAATTTTCCATTGCCATGCAGTGCCATTTAGGTGAGGGGCAATTTTCCCTTGTTGTGAATTCGAGGTTGTGCATCTCAAGAGTAGGTTCCGTGCTCGTTGAGCAGTGGACGTTTGCAAAAATAGTTTTTGAGAATTTTTGCTGAGGTTAACTAATTTTCTGGAAAATTATTCCATTTTTCCAAAACTGGACCATTTCTTGGACCCAAAAAAGGAAAATTTTCAGTACTTACAAACTAACTTGCATGATTTCAAATCAGAAAAGTTGAACGAGTGTGTTAATCTAACTCTCATATTGGTCAAAATTGTTTTAGTAGAAAACCAAAACAAAAAAATGGTCAAAATGATGAGCTAGAGGCACAGTTGAGTCAGATGTTCTGTCTTTTCCCCATTGTCAACATACTTGCCAAGAAGGGCATTCTACCTACCAGAAAGGATATAGCTGAAGCTGTCAGTAAAGGGCTGAAAGCTCTCAACATCCTCCAAGCAACGAGGTATCAAGCCAAGGGCGAAGCATGAACTGGAATGGGTCAAGATATTCCACTTCCTCATCGGGACAGATTTGATCACATCCAAACTCCCCAATAGAGCATTGTCAACCGATGTCAGCTGCGGATTTGCTACCCACCCAGTTGTAGCGCAACCCCTCTGTAGGAAAGCTCACTATCGTGAACAGAAGAAAAAGAATCTAGCAGAATGCTAGGAGCACGAGCCCATAACTTCCTCTTTATCCACCAATCATCTAGGGGAGGGATAAAAAATGAGAAATTGAAGAATAGAGAGATGTGCGATGAGAGAAAAAGTGAGAAAGGGGCTTTTTTAGAAAAAAAAAATAGAGCCTGAGGGTTGAGTGATCTAAGAATCACAAATGAGAAAGGGTGGGAAACAATACCCGAAGAAACTGGCTCCTCGCAAAATGAGAGGGCTCTCGCCTTTGTAATATGTCTGAGTGTCGTGTTTATTGTTTTGTTTATCTCGATTCTTGTTTTGGGTCGTTTTGAGTGTTACTCGATGTGTTTAGGTTGTCTACCTTTTGTTTTTCTTTGTTGAGTTGTTTTGATTGTGGTCAGCTGTAGGTTCAATACCCGGTTGGGAACCCTTTTCTCATTACAATTTCAAAAATGAATCGTTTTTTTTGCTTAGAGTGCTGCATCATTCTCCACATTTGTGTAAAATAGAATTCGTTCTTTCATAAAGCCGCAGGGTTCAACCCAGATCATGTCAGAACAGTAAAACCAGGATCTATTTGAAGCTATATGGGTTTTGGACTGCAAAGCAAAAGAAAAAAGAGAAAATTTGGAGCATCTGAGTATGTTTCAATTTCTGTACATCCCGTGTTCAGTATGGACCGTGTGCAGAATAAACCGAACACTGTGTTATGAGCTGTGTGTTTAGAGTGAGCAGTGTGCTGTACGAGCCGTGTGCAGAATAAATCGAACACTATGTTATGAGCTGTGTGTTCAGAGTGAGCAGTGCGCAGTATGAGTTGTATACCAAATAAACAGAGTACTGTGTTATGGGCTGTGTGTTCAGAATGGGCTGTGCGTTCAGAGAAACAGAGTACTGTGTTATGGGCTGTGCGTTCAGAGAAACAGAGTACTGTGTTATGGGCTGTGTGTTCAGAATGGGCTGTGCGTTCAGAGAAACAGAGTACTGTGTTATGGGCTGTGTGTTCAGAATAGGCTGTGCGTTTAGAGAAATAGAGTACTGTGTTATGGACTGTATGTTCAGAATGAGCAGTGTGCTGTATGAACTGTGTGTTCAAAATGAATCAAATACTGTGTTGACCGTTTCAGTATCAGAATCACGATTAGAAGTGCTCTCCCTGAGTACCAATTCCTGCCAGAGGCACCCTGGCTATGTTTGCGATGAGTTCCTAGGAGATCAATTGCGATGGTGAAAACTAGAATTCGAATGGTTGTTGCCTAGAACACAAAGGTTTGGAATTTCCGAGACTAAAGTCTGGTTTAAATGCCCAGGGGTGTATCCCCGGCTTGAAATTTGTATGGAAGCCCCATAGGTTGAGGCTGCGGGTATGCGCCTCGATCCTGGATACTGATCCAACCTAGTCTGTCACCCCGTTGAAGAATAGGGAAAGTTGTGAGTATGATCAGGAAGAAAAGCGACATCTGTGGTTTCCCCAGTAAACGTTACTCCTTGTTAGCATTTCAGGACCTTTGTACTGCGAGTTGAAGGTAAGTGTTCGAGGAACACGAGGGGAGATCCCAATCGGAGTGGAGAGGTTTACCGCCACTCACCCTGTGAGGTGTTTTCTAAAAAGCGCCGCTTTGTTTGTTTATTACTTTCATTAAACATCATGCATTGTTTTGCATTGTACCTATCTTGTTTCTTTCTCATTTATGCATAGTATTGTGTGTACTGTTCATTTAGAGAAGTTCCGGTTCAGTTTTAACTGATACCTTTCTCCTCTCGCATTCGACATGCGTTTGGATCTACCATTCCCTTCTCGCGCTTGATATGCGTTTGGATGACTGCGCTTTCGGGCACAGTCGCTTCCCTCTCTCATGTTTTGATACGCTGAGAGGTTTTCCTTCTTCTTTCTGAAACACGGGGATGTCTCCCTATGTTTCTCCTTTTCTGGTTTAGAGCATTTAAAATACGTTCCAATGCTCATACCATTCCGAAACACGGGGATATGTCTCTATGTTTCTCTTTCCTTTGGGGAACACAGGGATACGTCCCCATGTTTCTCTTTCCTTTGGAGAACACGGGGATACGTCCCTATGTTTCTCTTTCTTTCAGGAAACACAGGATATGTCCCTATGTTTCTTCTTCTTATTCTTTCCTCACGCGATTTCAACGTGTTTAGAATTGTTTATCTCTTCTCACGAATTCAACGTGGTTAGAGTTGTTCCTTCCTCACACGATTTCAGCGTGTTTGGAATTTGTCTCAGGTTGCGTTGTGTACGCACCTGATTGTTTGTTTTTCCTCCCCTCATGATTCCAGCATGGTTGGAGTTTGTCACCCTTTGCATCTACTGTATTATTTTGCATCATTGCATCGCATCGTGCTATTTTGTGCACATCTGTAGACACCCCATTTTTGACCATCCTCAAGACTTGGACATCACCGTTTGAACACTCGATGATCATCTATGCTCGTGTTCGTTTTGAGTTCCCGAAGGTCTCGGCCGCGCACCTTGCCTCAAGATCTCTCAACTTGACTGTTTTGTGCTTGGTTGTGGACCAAGCACTTGTGTTTTTGCTTTTGAGGGAAGGGGGTGGCTTGTTAGCCATCCCCTCAACCCATCGGCCAAGGCTTGAAGCCGTCGGCCCCTTTTTCTTACCATCGGCCAAGAGTGTTAGCCGATCGGCACTATATTTGGTTGGTCGGCCACCTTTGTTGGTCAATCGGCCATATTTTCCGGCCGACCCCTTTCCATCTGCTTTTGGCAGATATTTTGTGGCACGCACAATTCCCCCCTTCATACACGTGTATGGAGCGATTTGAGCCTTGCTTAGCTTCTCCAAAAAGCTTTGCAAAATTGGTTTTCTATAAAAGGAGAGCCTCTTCTCCCTCTCCAGGGGTTCTAGAAGTCTGATATACAAGTTAGATATATATCTCTCTCTATATCTCCCTCTCTCTAGATTTGTGTGTGTTTGAGCTCAAAAGTGTGTTTTGTTCTTACTATTGCACACAAACGCCTAGCACTACACCATCCTTGTGTGCTGAGGTTCTAGGAGGTCGGTTTTAAGGTTCTTGAGGTGGTTTTGATCAGAGAGAGTTGCTGGTCTTGTGTTCTTGAAGTTGTTCTTCAAAGGTGAGATTCTAAACTTTAGATACCCCATTCTTGCTTAAGCTTTTACACATACTTCTATATTGTTTCAAGCTTGACTCTAAACTACAAAAAGTTCTGATTTTGTATGCTTGTTATGGTTTCTTAAGGTCACTTTTTGGTTGGGGGTTGTCTACCCCTTCTTAGGCCTTGTTTGGCCTTGTTTTGTGCCTTTATTTTTGAGCTTTGGGATCATCTTATTTTGACCTTCCCATCACTGAAATCCAATGGATTTTCAGTGGTGGAGAAGTGCTTTTGGAGTCTTGTATAGGAGGGGGACACCCCTCTCTCCTTATGTCTCATATGCTTGTGTTGTTGGCTTATGAGAGTAGCATGTTTACTTAGCATGTCTTGGTTCTATTTCAGCACTTTTTAGTGGCTTTTAGGACCTTCCTTAACTTTATTCCATGTTGGTTTGACGGCATCTTGCATGCTTCACATACTTGAAGAGTAATCTTGCATGTTTGCATAACATGCATCTTGTGTTTGGACCACTATTCTTGCATGTTTTGGCTCAACTCCAAGGAGCTTTCCCTCATGTTTTACCATGATTAAACTCTGTTCGGTGTTGTCTTGGTCATGCATGCATTATTTTGTATAGCCTTGGTTCATTCTAGCTTGTAAGTTTTGTGCCTTGAGTTCATTAGCATATGTTACTTGAAGTATTTTCATGATTTGGCATCATGTGAAATGTGATTTCAGTCCATGTTTCATGGTCACACACTTGCATTTATCATCTATTCCATGTTTTGGATAGTTTGTGTTTCATGCCTTAAGAATAGGTCCTTGTGCTTGCCATCATACTTAGGCCTTTGGGATGCCATCTAAGTGGGTTTTTGGGCTCATTCTAACATGCCATAACTTTGATTTTATTGTCCTATGTCAAGCCATGTTTGGTTGTAATAGGTGTAGTGAAATTGCCCCCTTTGGCCTTGTATGCGTCTTGTTTTGTGCTCACCTTTCTAGCATGTTTTCGTCTCATCCCATGCATGTTCTAGCCTTGTTTTGGACTACCTTGGGACTGTTTTGGGTCACCTTGGTCCTTTGGGGCTTAGTTGATTTGGCATCATGTGAAATGTGATTTCAGTCCATGTGATTTCAGAGCTTATGGTGTCACCATACTACCATGATTGTCACCCCTGGCTCATGTTTGGGTGTTGTGACCTTATGCCTTAACTCTTGGACCATTGCATGTGCATGCTCATTGTGCATTTCATTCTATCACTTCATCATTTTGGCCATTGTTTTTGGCATGGCTGAGGCCTATCAATTTTCAATGTAAGTCCATGGATCATGCGGTTTGTGTGTCATTGCATGCTTATCGCATTGCATGTTGTCACATCCTTGTTATTGGTATTGTTGTCGCATGCCTATTGCATTCCATGTTTGTACGTTTATGTTGCATTTTGCATGCTTGCTAGTTTGCATTTTGTCACATGCTTGATTAGGTTGCATTGCATTTGGCATGCTTGTTACCTTAGCCTTGTGCGTGCTTAGGTTGCATAGCATTACATTTCCATGTTGCATTGTAGTTGGGATACTCGCTTGCATTACATTGTGTTTGGTTTGGGGTGTCAAACCAAACACGAGGAGCAAGGAACGTTCGTACTTGAAGTGACGAAACGTGCCTCAATCCTTAGTCGTCGACGCTCTGGATCCAACATGATAGAGTGTGAGGCTTTCATGTGTTTTGTGCATTCATTCCATATTCATTTGCACACTTGGCTCCTTTGGCCATCATGCGTTGAAATATGTGATTGATGGCCCGAGGGTCTAGAACCATACTCCCTTGAGTCCGTGATATGATAGGAAAGGTGGTCGTGCATACATTGTCTTGTAAATGCATTGACATGCTCTGTTTGTCCTCTGCTGCAACAAAACAGCATTCTGCAAGAAAAGATGGCCGATCGGCTATCTGCAGTTCCGATCGGCTAAGTATTGTTGGCCAAGAGCTTCATTTTTGGTCGATGACCAATTACCCTTGGCTGATGGCCTCTCACAGCACCCAGAAGGTGATTCAGAAGCATCCTTGAGACTTGTGCAGTTTTCAGAGGTACAGAGTAGTGTAAACAGAGGCAGCATGAGCATGGCGATAGATTTCTGAGCGGAGCCGAGCATGCGTGCATTTGTCCCTCTTCCTGGGGCCTCTTTACTGCTTTAGTAGATTAATTAATTTGTTTAATTAGTTAAGTGGTTTTGTAATTAATTAATTAGCTTGTTAGTTAGTTGATTTGTATTATTTATTCGGACCCTCCGTCGAGAGGGCAAACTTTGTAATAAGTGTGCGTTCGTGTGTGAATGTCTTCCAACCCCACGTCTTTCTCCCTTTTACTTAACCGCTTACGATGGTTAGTTCTAGGGCATGTTTCAATTAGCATCCTTATGCTCGCATGTTTGCATCCATTCATTTGTATTGCATGCACCGGGCTCGGCGCATCACACTAACCGCATAGCATTTTAATTCCAACTTGAATACGTGTATCGAGTTGCCGCATTTCATATGCCATTCTTAGAATAGCCGATCCTATTTTAGTTGCATTTTGCATGTGTTGCGTTAGCCATCCTAACATAGCAAGGATCACGCATTAATTTCTAAGTAGCTATTGTTTTGGCTCGGAGTACTAGTAAGTGTTTATGCTTTAGCATCTTGCATGAGTGTAAGTGTTGCCATGATAGCCTGCTTGCCATGAGGCTAACTGCTTATGTGTATAACTGCCTGAATGCCTGTGGGTGAAGGTTAGATTACTTGAATTGGAACAATTCATTGAAATGCGAGTTTTTTAAGCCCACTTGATTGTGGCAAAATCATATTTTCTTAAGCCCACTTGAGGGTGGCAAATCCATGTCTTAGCCTACTTGCGAGTAGCACCTTCAAACCATTTTCAAACAAACATGAGATGTTTTGTTCCAACTTAGGCGATCTAGTCTATACTTGTGTGTTGTGCTCATCACATAGTAATTCTAGAGTAATAACCGAAATAAGAACACGTGTTTTCAAAAACAAGGTATCATGTTTAGTAGTGGCCGATCTTTGATCGGGCGAGCGGGGGTGCTCATAGATGACCTTCCCCAATCGTACCTAAGTTCCCGAGCCGAGGCAACTTTGGTGATGACGGACACGTGGCCTTAGGCAACGAGTCAAGGTTTCCTAAATTCTCCCAAAATAAAATATTTAGGTGGCGACTCTGTATCTGGAAAAATAGTCTATGTTTGGCACTTCTTTATTAAAAATCAGTTTTCCAAAACGATTTGCCGGATTTGGACTATTTGGTGATTTATCGTTCTCGCATTGCACTTTGCGGGATTAGATTCAGAATCGTGACATATGAGTCCGAATTGTAGTAGCAAGGCCTCGAGGGCGCGTCTACAGTTTCTGGCGACTCTGTTGGGGATTTAGAGAACTTGACTCGAACTCATGATATCTTGTTTTGATTACACTTATGTGTCTCTTTGCATTGCATTTGCATTGGTGCGCCTAGGACACCGTGTTTGCCGTATGCTATTCTTGAACGGTTTGCCGGAGGCTTGCTTTGAGAAGCATGCCATAAGGATGACTGGTTGCGGGCTCTGCCATGACGGGAACACAAACCTCAATTTTTACCGGGGCACCCTTTTTGACCATTCGACCTAGTGCATATCGGAATCCATAGTGACTATTCTAAGCCAGGACAGGTTGCTTACCCGATTACAGGTTGTTTGAAACCGCTGTGTGCGTAGTGAAACCCTAGCTCTTGACAAAATAGGACAGGGAAACCCTACCCCAACATAGGGGTGTTTTGGCTCTCACTTGCTTGTTATGTGCTTTTAGAGTTGGCCTCTACAGGAATGCATGTATCAGTCTGTAAGTTTGGGTATCAGGCTTGCGGGCATCAGTACTTGGGAATTAGTTATATCTGTGGGTATCAGATTCAGATTTGGGGTAGTGATTTGGGAACAATGATTAGTGGTTGAGGACGGTTCATTCAGCTTGTGTTTGCCAACTGTGTGTTGTCTTTATTTAAGCTGTTGTGTTGTCCGTTTTTTTGTTCATTGTTTCCTTATTATTGCTTTATTTATCTTTTTGTAAGGTAGTTTAGCACCATTGATTCCGACCGGGCAGATATCCCCCTAGCACTCTGGGTTAGAGGTCGTAGACTTAATCGATATAGGGATCTGATAGACGGACAAGCAGTGTTCCTTTCTTTACCCCCGGTTACCAGACGGAGGTCAAAAGGGCGCAGTGTATCGGTACAACGGTCATCAGATCAGTGGTCTACCCCATCATTGGACAGTCAAGCTGAGGTCTTAGTTTCTACTGTAGGGACAGATATACCGGTTGTGCAGATAGATCAGCGCGATATGGAAGGCATAGAGGAAATGATGTGTTAGCTTCAAGAGAGTATGAAAGCCATGTAGCAGGATGCTGCTGTCAAGCAGAATTTGCCAAGCAATAGGCCGAGGTCATGGCCCAACAGGTAGAATTAATCGCCAAGTTACAGCAGCAAACCGGAGCATCTGCTTCACACCAAGTTCCTCCCCCACCAAGAGTTTCAATACCCGGGGAGACACCAAATGTCTAGGAAGACACGAACGTTCCGACAGGGCTGGCTCCGCCCCCAATCCTACCCCAGCTATCCAAAACACCTACCAACCTACCAGATTCTCCCTTTAAGTTTGAGGTGGACCCCACAACGTTGAAAGTGAGCAAGCTTGAAAAGCTGTTCAAGAAATCTCAGGGTGTGAAGTCCATTCTAGATATTGAGGACAGATACACCGACTCGGCCGTGACGCTGCTGGACCGATTTAAAATGCCGCACATAGACCGTTTTGACTGGTCTGGAGATCCTATGGTGCATTTGCGGCTGTTCTTGGACATACTCAGGCCGTTAGGTCTCTCTAGATTGCAGAAACTTTCTCTGTTTGGCCGGACCCTGTCAGGTATAGCGGCTATTTGGTATGCAAAACTGGAAGACTCTGTTAAGAGGAACTAGGATGAGATGGCTAAGGCCTTTGTGGCTCAACAATCCTATAATACTCAGATCGAGGTTACAACTCATGATCTCGAGACGACTAGACAAGAGCCGAATGAGAGCTTCTCCGATTTCGTGACCCGATAGAGGGCCAAGCCCTCGATGATGACCATTAGGCCTGTCGACAAAGATCAGATTCGGATGGTTGTGCGCAACCTCTAGCCTAAGCTCATGCAGAAGATGATCGTTCTCCCCCTCCCCACCTTTGCAGATTTACACGAGATAGGGGTGCAGATCGAGGACGCTATGAAGCAAGGCCTCATTGATAATGAGAGAGAACAGCTCAAGAGGGCATTCAACCGTAGTACGAATGCAGGCACAAGTAGTGCTGCAGCTGCCAGAGCTTCAGATGTGAGTATGGTTACCACCACCACCACCCCAAGAACCCTTTCAGCTACACCATTCACCGGTGCATCCAGAAGTAGTTCACAAACAGCCAAGTTTCCACCCAGAGGCCAAAGAACCTTTACCCCACTATACATGCCTTTGTCCAAGGCTCTAGTGGTTTTGATCAGGAAAGGGCACTTGAAGCCCTTAGAGCCGCGGCCATTGCCAGAAAAACTTCCCCCCTCCCACAACCCAGCTAAATACTGCGCATTTCACCAACAGCATGGTCATGACACCGACCAGTGCTATAGATTGCGTCATAAGATTCAGGATCTCATTGACAATAGGGTGATCGTGCCTCTGGAGAAACCGAATGTCACAACCAATCCTCTCCCACCACATTACTAAGCTCTACCTCCCAAAATGCATCAATTTGATCCAAACAGGGGTTGTGTCATACGACCTTAGTATATATATCACCCCTTCTCACCTACCCAAGCTGGAGGTGTTCATTCTTGACAACATTACCTTGTGCATGTTGGACATCTCCCAAACCCAACCTAAAACGATGGTGGTAGCTATCGAAGATAGAAGTGGGTCGACTGCGGAGGCAGATGAGAGTGCAAATATAGAGCCTGTGAGGTCTGCAAGCTTCATGTACAACCCGAGCGGTTACATTACATCAGCAGGCCAGGCTAGGCCGAATGTAGAATTGCCAGTGGAGGCAGAGATTTGTGTAGTGTGGGAGGATTCACTTAATCAGGGGCTGGATGACCTGGCAGAACTAGAAAAGGACATTGCTAACCTTCAGTTTTTCAATGAGCAAGATCCGGGAGACGTGAAAGTCAATTGGTTTGATTTGAATGGGGCAGCGGAGTCTACTGGGTGGCTTGACGACCAGCCGAATGTTGTTAAACAACGTCAGCTAGAACAGGGTCCATCAAGGACGGGGACATCAACTGTGGCCGGAAGGGCCAAGAATCTGGATGCATCACCGGAGAGCGCCGGTGTTAAGAATTTTGCTCGGGATCCGGGCAATTTGAATATAGGAGATGTTGAACATCAAGATGCATTGAAGCAGTCTGAGCAGGAAAGGATTGAGGATTCTGAGAGGGCCAGAAAGGCCAAGGCCCCTGCGGGGACAGAACGTGCTGTGTGCACAGGAACAGAGCGTGCTGCAGGCACAGGAACGGAAGGTGTTGTGGGCACATGAATAGTTGTAACGGAGCCGAATAGGTGCCTGTCAGCTGCCGATGGCATGTGGTGGGAAGATGATGATCTATGTCTTGCCCACATAGATGAAGACTGGGGGAGTAACCAGCCGGATGATACTTGGTACATTGGCGAAGTTGATCACATGACTAGGAGCGGGCGGTATTTCAAGCCCCCGCACTTAGATCAACCAGAAGCGTTCAGAAAGAACAGGGAGGCAGACAAGCAGAAGGATAAATTGCTCGAAGAGGAGGCTGTGCTAAAACAGCTGAAGAAGATACAGGCAGACATCTCCATCTGGGGACTGCTTATGGCTTCACGAGTCCATAGACAAGCTGTCCTTTCTCCTATTGACAAGGCCAAACTTTCAATAGATACCACGCCTGAGCAGCTAGTAGGATTGGTTTTTCCGGGAGGAGCTTCCTGGACGTTGACCTTTTTTGACAAGGAACTGCTGCCTGAGGGCACAAACCATAACAAACCACTCTACATCTCTGTGGAGTGTAGAGACAAGTGGGTACCGGTAGTTCTTGTCGACACAGGATCCGTCATTAATGTGTGCCCGTCGAGGACGGCATATGCAATCGGGTTGAAGCCCGTGGACTTTGTGCCAACTGCCCAGGTGATAAGGGCTTATGACAATACTAGCAGAGAAGTGATGGGGACTGTGCAGATTCAGACCAAGGTTGGTCCAGCACATCACAAGATTGACTTTCATGTCTTGGACGTTCCCGCGACCTTTAATCTACTCTTAGGGCGGCCGTGGCTGCACCAGGTAAAGGCGGTTTTCTCCACCCTGCATCAGATGTTGAAATACCCCCACGGGAAGGGGGTGGCTATAGTTTTTGGAAATTCGTCAATCCATCCGCCGCCAGAGGTGTCTACACCGGTTTTGGAAATCGAGCATGGCATGGAGGATGTGTTCCTATCACGATTCACCCTAGCTGAGGCCCGGGTTGTTCAAAATATCTTGGCTGTTGATGAGAGGTTATATGTCAGCGCACAGTCAGTGTACCTCATGAACAAGCTCCAGCATATCCCTGGGACCCCTGGGATGGGACTAGGAAGGAGTGGCCAGAAGGGCATTACAGTATCGGTCGAAGTGCCGCACAACCCACATACCTTTGGTTTAGGTTATCTGCCCACCAAAGAGGACTAGGTAAGGAAAGGCAAAGAAATGGCTGGGAGAGCCAGAGCCAAGCAGGCTGGAAGGCATTTTGAGTTGATGCATCGGCCTATCCAGGGCACCCTGAACGGACGCTTCGTCCGGAAGGGGGAAGACTTTTCATTCTACTCTGCGGCTTCCTAGAGCCATGGTTAAATGCCGAGAAGAGACGCCTGCCGGGTTTTGAGATCTTCTTCGATTTATAATTGTCTGGGGATGATGTTACCGAGGAGCAGACAGACCCATTAGCTGAGGTTGAGGAGTGTAAGGAAGTGGATTCTGAGAGAACCGAGATTGAAATGGGGGTAGCACTAGCTTGTCTACTATCAGATCCTCCGATCGTACATGAGTGCTTGGGGGATGATCTCTCAGTGTTTATGATTAGGAATGAAGTAGCTGCAAGCCCATCTGCAAACATTTTGGATGCATCCATCGCACGCTCCCTCGTAAATAAAAGGGAGAAAGAAGTGAGGGTTGGAAGACACGCACACACTCACACACACTTATTACACAATTGCCCTCTCTCGAAGGGTCCAAAAGAATAATACAAATTAAACAAATAATTAACTACTCTAGCTAATTAAATATTACAAAGCTTCTAATTAATTAACAAATTAAATACAGAAAAAAAGTGGCCGCAGCTCCACCTCGGAATGATGGGATGATGCATGCTCTGTTCGCTTCGCCTGGAAACCCGGTACCATGCCACTGTTGCCTCTGTTTACACTGCATGGCTCCTCTAAAATTTATGAAAGTTTCCAAAATCCTTCTGAGTCACTGCCTGAGTGTTGTGGAATATCACTGGCCACAATTCAAATCCACCGGCATTGGGAATAGGCTTATCGACCAAATATTGGACCACCGGTTGGACACTGATGGTCAGTCGGCACCAAAAGTGGTCGGCCGTCCATTTATTCCTGCAGAGCCCTGTTTTAACAGCAGCAGAGGACAGACAGTGCATGGTATGGGATTTTCAAAGCAATGTGTGCATGGCCACTCTCCTTATCATGCTATGGGCTCAAGGGAGTTTGGTACTCGACCCTCGGACCACCAATCGTGCATTTCAATGCGTGATGGTCCAAGAAGTCAAGTATGCATTTCAATGTGAATGAATGCAACAAAACACGTGAGTGTTACACGCCCTATCATGTTGAGATCAAGGACATCGGCGACCGAGGATTGAGGCGCGTTACGTCACTTTGAGTACGAACGCCCCTCATTCCTCATGCTTGGTTTGACACCCCAAACCAAGCAAAATGCAATACAAGTATGCAATGTGACTCAAGTATGCAACATGTCTCAAGCATGTAATATGAGGCTAAGGTAACCAAACATGCCAAGTGCGATGTGCCAAACATGCAAGACACAATGCAATGCAACCTATCATGCAGCTAGGATATACAATGCAACTAGCTAAACAACATGCAAACGTGTAAATATGAGACAATGCAAGCATGAAACCAAAGTAATGCAACATGTTGAAACATGCAATGGTGGACTTAAACTAAAATGGGAGGCCTCAGCCATGCCCCAAAACAGTGGCCAAAGATGATGCAAATGATGGACAAATGCTCATGCAAACATGCACACCAATGGGCCTAAAGCTAAGGCACAAATGGTAACTTTCAAAAACACTCAAAATATGATAAACATGGACATTAGACCAACATGTTAAACTCTAAAAATGCAGAGGATGATGCCAAATCAACCATGTTATGCAAGTAAGGCATGCAATAATGACCAAAACTTGAAGCCAACAAAGGGGTCCAAACCATAGCTATATCAACCAAACCCCAAAGGAAAAAAATGGCTTAAAACAGTCCTAAGGCACTCCAAAACAAGACTAAAGCATGCATAGAACATGATCAAAACGTGCCAAGCAATGGGCCCAAAACAAAGGGCATTCAAAGCCATGAAAGGGAGCATTGGTCTACACCCACCCCAACCATTATGTGATGAAAAACAGAGTTATAATATACCAAAATAACCCCCAAAACCCACTGATATGGTAGCCCAAAGCCTCAAACACATAGGCATACACCAAGGCCCTAACATGGAGCATAAGATCACATCTCTTCAAGGCATTGAAAGGGTAGCAAATGCAAGCATGTAAGCATAAAACATGGACTGAAATGACACAATAAGTGATTCCAAATCACTGGAATAGCCTAGGTAATGCAAGCTAACGACTCACACACTCAAGGCTCACGAGCCAAAATGCAAAGAAGCTATATCAAACATGGCAAACATGCTCAAATCAGCACCCAACAGACCTTAAGCATGATGAAATATGACCAAAAGCTTCATGAAGTCAAGCTAGAACATGCAAGCATAGAGGTCTAAAGGCAAGATGCATTTCTAGGCAAAATGGAGGAATACAAGGCAAGTATATTATGCATGCAAGGGGTCAATAAACCAACATGGAACAGAGCTAAAACATGCTAAATAAACTCCAAATAACCTCTGAAACAAGACCAAACAAAACTAAGCATGCATGCTACCCTTATGAGCCAAAAACATGAACAAATGAGACACAAAGGGTGAGGGGTGTCCCTCCCTTATGCAAGACTTCAAAACCTCTTCTTCACCATTGAAAATCCTTTGGATTTCAGTGGTGAGAAGGCCAATGCACAAAAGTATTCAAAGCTCAACCAAAGAAGGCACAAAAGGGGCCAAACAAGGCCTAAGAGGAGGAGGTCAACCCCAAACACAAAAGAGACCTTAATGAAACATCTTAAGCATGAAAAATCAGAGTTTTTATCAGTTATACACAAAGCTCAAAACAACATGCAAAGTAGGTTTGAAAGCTAGTGCAAGATTGGGAAATATAAAGTAATAGTGTTTACCCTTGAAGAACACTTCAAGAACAGCAAGTCCAGCCCCCTTTTTCTGATCAAAACCAACTCAAAACTCTAAGAACAAACTCTCAACACCTCCAAAACCGAAGTATGGTGTAATACTAGGTGTTTTAGTGCAAAACTAAGAACAAAACACCCTTTTAGGCCCTCTAACACACACAAATGAAGAGAGAGAGGGAGATATAGAGAGAGAGTGGTATATATATGCTATATAACTCTGATTTGCTGAACCTCTTCAAAGGAGAAGAGAGGTCTCCTTTTATAGAGGAAGACAAAGGCCTAAGCTTTTTAAAGAAGCTAAGGCAAAAGGGTCAAAGAGGTCAAGCTTCTAAGAGAAGCTAAGGCAAAGGGTCTAAGCTTCTTGAGGAAGCTAAGGCAAAAGGTCAAGCTTCCCCAAGAAGCTTGAGCAAAGGGTGCAAGCTTCTCCAAGAAGCCTGAGCAAAAAAGGTGCAAAGGGTGCAACTCCTCCATACACGTGTATGGAGGACAAGTCTGTGCATTCCAGCTGGCACAGCTGGCATGCACAATGCCTAAAAAAGGCAAAAATGAGGCATCAGCCAAAAAAAGAGACAACCGGCCAAATAAATGGTCGGCCGACAACACAAAAAAGCCGATACACCTAAGACAATACCGATCGACCAAACATTTGATCGGTAGAAAAAAAACAAGGCCGGTGGCATCATGCCACGGCCGGTGGGTTTCATGGATGGCTAACAAGCCTCTTCCCACCCTCAGAAGCACAAAACACAAGTCCTTGGTGCAAAACCAAGCACAGAACATGGAAGTTAAGAGATCCTGAGACAAGGTGTGCGGCCGAGGCCTCCGAGAACTCAAAATGAACACGAACATCGATGATCACCGAGCGTTCAAATGGTGACGTCCAAGTCTTAAGGATGGTAAAAAATGGGGTTACTACAGTTGTCCCTCTTTGACAGAACTCGAAAGTCATAACAATGACGGGAGTGAATGTCAAAGCCCAGAGACAACCCATTTTTGACAAGGCCGAAGACTTAGACAAAGCATACAAGCTACAAACAAAGATATGCGCCGAAGGTGGGGGCAAAATGAAAAACAATGCACAAATCCAAGCATAACTTATGATCATGCAAAGAAAGCTGTGACGAAGCATGTACATACCATAAATGCAACAGTTTAAGCAATCTGACATAAATCCAACTACATTATAATGCAGAAAGGATATAAGAGAATTATGTAATTCTCACTACGTTTCACGCGGAGAATACAATACCTATGCGGTTAGTCTGATCACTCCAGCTTCAAATGAACCGTACATACAATATCGTGCCTGTAAGAGAAAGAAAACTTAACAGGTACAATATTGTTAGCAGTATGCATAACAATGCAATTGAAAGTGCGTGACAATGCAAACCGAGTGGGAAGCATAACAATGCGACTCGGGGTAAGCATAACAATGCTATGAAGGCACAAACACATGTAAGTAAAAAACACGTGACAACGTGCACAATGCGTGAAGATGTAGACACATGTAAGTAAAGCACACACAACAACGTGCACAATGTGTGAAGATGTAGACACATGTACGTAAAGCACATGCGACAACGCATATAATGTGTATAAAAGGGAACTTGAACACATGTAAGTAAAGCATAACGCGCCAACGCATGCAATGTGTACAAAAAGAACTTGAACACATGTAAGTAAAGCATAACGCGACAACGCATGCAATGCGTATAAAAGGAACTTGAACACATGTAAGTAAAGCATAACTCGACAACGCATGCAATGTGTATAAAAGGGAACTTGAACACATGTAAGTAAAGCATAACGCGACAACGCATGCAATGTGTATAAAAGGAACTTGAACACATGTAAGTAAAGCATAACGCGACAACACATGCAATGTGTATAAAAGGGACTTGAACACATGTAAGTAAAGCATAATGCGACAATGCATGCAATGTGTATGAAAGGACGCGTAACGTGCGCGATAATTACAGTCAGAACAAAGCAATGCAATACAACATAGTTGAAGTGATTTGTGGAATTTGCAAGATAAAAAAAGGATACGGGAAGGGATGATCCTCGCATGCACTGAGCATCGCTCATAGAAAACACGGCTTGAGGTCAACTCGAAGGTCTACTAATGTTCCAAAAAGTGCACTTCCTTGCACTGTCTTGAGTAATGAAGGTGCCAAACCACATAATTGACCCGAACTAGGACGCGGAATGTGCATCATCCGCAAGGGGAGGTTACAGGTATCAATCCCGATACTCTGCTGCCCTGCTCTCCTTTTGCTTTACTTTCCTTTTCTTTACTGTTAGTTTTAAGCACATTGCACTGCCTCAGGCAGGTTTTCAAAACTGTATATTTTTTACAAAAGACATGATGGAAATGAAACAGCTATTTTGTTCAAAAAGGTGTTACATTTGTACTTTCTACGCATCGCATCGTGTGGTATCACATAACAATGTGAATGAAATTGAACTTTGTTTGAAAATCAAGCGTTTGCCTTGTAATAATCAGGTAGCGAACTGACTAACAACTCGATAAGTAAAACAAAGAAACTCGATAAGCTAACCAAGCGCGAGTACAACTCGATAAGCAAAACAAAAAACTTAAAGAAATGTGACATACAACTCGATAAGCAAATGGGTGCGACTCCATAGAAATCAAACATCGGAGGGCATTGGAAGTGGTGCCAGTCCCAAATTCCCAGCGTGTTCAACACAAAAATAGCTTAGGGAACAAGAAGAAGACCACCGGCCATAGGGGAAAGCCATCGGCCTCAAGAAATGGCCATCGGCCAACAGATTTGACAAATCGACCAAAAATTGTGGTCGGTGGGCACTACTTTTGGCCGGCCGGCCATGAATGGCAAGAACCACCAGAATGCTGACACTTGTCCTCCACTCACATCTTATACCCTACAAAAAGGCTCAGCTTCGTAGTTTTTCATAATCCAACACTAATTTGCTCCAAATGGAAGAGTTTCTTGCCCAGAATCTCACAGCTTGGATTATCAACTTGGACGGCTCGGAAAAGCTGAATTTCCGGGGCTTTGATGTAAATGCACTATTCACTCTGAGTCGTATTCTGCTGCACTTTCCGTTTCTCCATGCCGCGGCAAGGTTTTGGAATTCGGTAACACATATCTTTAGCTTTGGCGGGCAAGAGGTGTGTCCTACCTTCGAAGATTTCCAAGCTTTGATGGAATCTGAGCGCAATGAAGAAGTCTTGCCTCAGCTTCGCTTTGGCCACGCCCAAGCCTTACGGCGAATGTGTGGGCTCGCAATGCACAATGCTCGCCCCTTGATTTGTGATGGAATGCTGGATGTTCTGAGTTTGATTTGCCGGTTTTCTGATGCCGGTGACCGCGGTGACCATCATTGGCAATGCTTTCGATGACATGCCCTTTGTTTGTGCATGCTATCTCATTTCTTGTTTGTCACGGGCTCTGGAGGATCTAGTGTCCGGTTGATCGAGGTTGCCCATGGTTTGAAGGAGGGCAAGAGCTGTATTGCCATGATATTGGCTGAAACATTGATGGGCTTGGATGCTTTCCATCGCTAAGAAACGACCAGATTAGTGGGGAGTCCACTACTGTTGTAGGTAATGTTTCCCATCCAATCTCACATATGTATTGCTCACATCACTCGGCCCTCAGGCTTGGTTTTTCTCACAAAACATTTTTCTCACTTTTCTCTCATCGTATATCTCTCTATTCTTTATTCTCTCATTTTTTATCCCTTCCCAGGTGTGGTTGATGGATAAGTTGCAGGTTATGGACTCTTGCCCAACATACTCAGCTCGTGGCTACTTTTTTCGGCAATGCCTAGTCGATGCCCTTGATGAGGGATGGTGGTTCGATTGGATGTGCAGCTTGTCTGCGGACCGCATTGCTTGGCGGTGCCCTTGGCTCAACCTACTGGCAATGAGTTACAACATGTCTCGGCAGACCGGGATTCAATTGATTGGCTTGACGCACTGCGTGTTCTACTTTCCTTTTCAGTTCCAGCGCCAATTCGGCCATGATCAGATTTGCTCGCCAGAGGGAATAGAGTACCTAGCTGCATTCCCAGTCCAAGGTGCGCAGCTTGCTTGGTACACTGCAGCGTGGAGGACTAGAGAACTCCTGGCCCCCGCTCTACTTTCAGTTGCACTTTGTCTGATGAGTGCATAGATTGGCTCAATGAAGAGGCACAGATTAGGCCCAGCTTGGCATTAGAGGCTTCGACCAGCTCTGGGAGGGGGCGCAGGAACACCTGACTTATCTGTGCCCTAGATTTATTGCTTTATTAGTACTTTCAAGTTTTCTTTATGAATGTAATAAACAAAACAACTTCAATTTGTATGCAAGAGCAGGAGAACTCTGTATTGAAATCAATGAAATTGAAGGTTGTGGGTACTAAAAATTTTCCGCTTTGGTCCAAAAATGGTCTAAGTTGTAAAAAGATTAATTTGAACAAAGTCAACTTTTATTAAAACTTTTCAAAACCATTTTCGATATGGATCAGAACTGGACACACCTGAGATCTGTCACTGAGATGCACAACCCCGGATCTCAACAACTGAAAAGTTGCCCCTAGTCTGAATAGCACTGTATTGGAGATCACTACCGAAGCTCTTGAATGCTAAATAGACAAAGATGACCGAGGTGATCAAATGGACAAAGTTGATTGGGAAAAAAGTTTATGGCTGAACTTCAGGATGAAGTTGCCTACGTATCCCAAAGATGAGAATCAAGCCTTACGTAGTTCAGGCTTGGGTTCACTCGAGTATTTTCACTCTCCTTTTGCGCTCTAACTTTTGCCAAGGCCGCCCTTTGCGGGTTTTCAACCTTGCGAGCTCAGTTTTTATAATTTCAAATTTTCTATGCTCTAACTTTTGCCTAGGTCGCCCTTTCGGGTTTTCGGCCTAGCGAGCCTCTTAGGGGTAATATTTCTTCAACTTGTCCATATTGATCGGCTGTGAAAACTCTAGGCCATCTAGGTCCATCAGAACCACAGCTCTACTTAACCATATAGATTTGATGATGTAGGGATCGGTCCAATTGGGTCTGAACTTGCCCCTTGGGTCGTGGATGGGAGCTCTGTTGTCCTTGAGCACCAAATCTCATTCTTTCAAATTCTGGAACTTAACTTTCTTATTGAAAGCTCGGGCAATTCTGCGCTGATAACCTTGAACATGGTACAGTGCTTTCAGTCTGCGCTCATCAAAGAGCATGAGTTCCTTAAATCTGCTCTGCTGCCAATCTGCTTCGGCTATCTGACACTCAGCCAGTACTCGCAAAGACGGAACCTCAATTTCAATAGGTAGAACGGCCTCCATCCCATAAACTAATGAATATGGAGTCGCCCCAGTAGAAGTTCTGATTGAAGTCCGGTAACCCCACAGAGCGAATGGCAGCTTATTTGGCCAATCCTGGTAGGTTTCCACCATCTTCTGCAGTATGTGTTTGATATTCTTGTTCGCGGCCTCAACTGCTCCATTGGTCTGCGGCCGATATGTGGATGACTTATGAAAAGCCACATTGTATTTCTCCAACAAGTCAATCACTTCCTTCTTGAAGTGGAAATCATTATCTGAAATAATCTCGTTTGGGACCCCGTAGCGACAGATGATCTTGTTTCAGATGAACTTCACAACATGTGAAGCTTTCAACACCGCATAGGATTGGGCCTCAACCCACTTTGTAAAGTAGTCTATCGCGACCAGGATGAACTCATGCCCATTTGACCCCTTCGAAGTAACAGCTCCGATCATATCAATTCCCCAAACTGAAAATGGCCATGGTGAAGTCATGTTGTACAACTTCGACGGCGAGATTTTCATGCGGTTTGCATGGATCTGACATTTGTGGCATCGCCAAACAAAGCTGATACAATCCTCCTCCATGGTGGACCAGTAGTAACCCTGTCTGAGGATCTTTCGGGCCAGCATTACCCCATTCATATGCGCTCCGCATTCTCCCCCATGGATGGCCTCCATTAGGCGTTTTGACTCTTCAGCCTCAACGCACAGCTTATGCATTCCCAGATGACCTCTTTTATACAGTTTTCCTTCGCAGATGATGAATTGGGTAGCCATTCTTCTGATTGCCCTTTTATCCTTGGCATTTGCCTCTGGTGGATACGTCTCTTTCTCTAAGAAGTTCCAAATGTCGTAATACCAGGGGTTGTCGTCCTGAACCTCATCTATGGTAGCAATTGATTCATATGCTGGCGCAAACTTCTGGTCAATGATGACTGGACGCATCCGGACTCTAAAAGGGATGTCTATCATGGAAGATAGAGTTGCTAGTGAATCTGCGAACCTGTTGTTCTCTCTTAACAGATGAACAAAGTTTAGCTTCTCAAACCGAGGAATTAACAAGTCCAAGGTTTGATGATACATTATCATCTTTTCTTCTTTGACTTTCCAGTCTCCTTTTGCTTGAGACACAACAAGGTTCGAATCCCCGATGACATCCAACCTTTTTGCCCCTAGTTCCAGGGTTGCTTCTAGACCGGCAATGCACGCCTCATATTCTGCTTCGTTGTTTGAGACTTTGAATCAGAGTTTGAATGCTAGAGGGATACGGGAATTGTTGGGTGCTATCAGCAACACTCCTATCCCATACCCGTACTGGTTTGACGCTCCGTCAAAGTACATCATCTAAGTTTCATTGTCGATATGCAAAATGGCCTCATCTGGGAATAAGTACTCAACTGCTTCGCCCCCTTCCATCGGATAATCGGCTAAGAATTCTGCTACTGCTCTTCCTTTAACCGACTTACGCGTCACATATTTCAGATCGAATTCGGAAAGCAACAGCAACCAACGAGCCATCCTACCCATAAGTGCTGGTTTCTCGAAAAGATATTTGATGGGATCCAGTCGTGAAACCAACATTACGGAGTGAGCTAACAGGTAGTGCCGCAGTTTCCTGGTAGCCCATACCAAGGCTAAGCAAGCCTTCTCCAACGGTGTGTAGCAGGTCTCATACTCTAATATCTTCTTGCTCAGGTAATAGATGGCTCTCTCCACCTTGTCCTCAGACTCTTACGCGAGCATACAACCCATTGTAGTCTCAGTTACTGACAGATACAAAATCAACGGTTTCCCCGGCTCAGGCGGTGACGACACGGGTGGATTCTGTAAGTATTCCTTGATCTGTTCAAAAGCAACTTGTCATCAGCCGTCCCACTGGAACTTCGTTCCTTTCTTCAGGAGACCAAAAAGTGGTTCACAAGTCAAGGTTAATTTTGAGATAAACCGTCTTATGAATTGCACTTTACCCAGAAAGCCTCGCACCTCCTTTTCAGTCTTAGGTGGTGGCATTTCTAAGATGGCCTTGATTTTAGAGGGGTCGACTTCGATACCTCTCTGTGTAATCAGAAACCCCAGCATTTTCCCTGTTGTAACACCAAACATACACTTCTGAGGATTCAGCCGCAACCAGAATTCTCTGATCCTTTGGAAGAACTTGTGCAAGGCAGTGTAGTAGCCCTCTCTTTCTTTGGACTTGACAATCATGCCGTCCACATACACCTCAACCTCCCTGTGGATCATGTCATGTAATATCGTGGTCGCGGCCCGTTGATATGTAGCTCCAGTGTTCTTCAACCCAAATGGCATCACTCTGTAGCAATATGTCCCCCATGGGGTGGTGAAAGTAGTCTTCTCCTGGTCCTCGGGTGCCATCACTATCTGATTGTAGCCTGAGAAGCCATCCATGAACGAAAGCAAAGCATGCCCTACTGTGAAGTCCACTAACTCATCAATATGCGGCAAGGGAAAGTCGTCCTTCAGACTAGCTTTGTTCAAATCCCTGAAATCCACGCACATCCGGATCTTGTCATCCTTCTTCGGCACTGGAACTATGTTAGCCAACCAAGTCGGGTATTCAGATACCAGCAGGAACCCTGCGTCGATTTGTTTGGTGACCTCCTGCATAATCTTGAGGGCCCAGTCCGGGCAGATTCTTCTGAGTTTTTGCTTGATGGGTCGAGCCTCGGGGTCAAGAGGGATCCGGTGCTGTACAATCTCAGGATCGATTCCAGGCATGTCTTCGTAGGACCGCGCGAAAACATCTTTGAAATCTTTTAATAAAGCGACTAGGCGCTTGTGTTCCTCTGAAGACAACGTGGACCCGATCTGGACCAGCCGCGGGTCCTCTCAGTACCAATATTCACAGTAGTGATTTCATCCACTAAGGGTTTAACAAATCTCTCATGCTCTTGTTCAATTAAGCGTTGCAAAACCAGAAGAATTTCTTCCTCGTCATTTTTATAAAAATTTTGAAAGTCTTGATTTAAGCAATAAATCAAGGGCACAGAAAAGTACTCAGAAACCACATCCACATCATTCTCATTAAGCACATCTAAACCGTCCGATTCTTCTGTTACAACAGACTCAAAAGAGAAAGAAAAAGACGACCTGGACAGGACTGTGGCAGCCGAGTCATCACTCCCAAGAATACCAGACTCAGACTCAGTCGAGCTGGAACCTGATTCCGACTCACAAGACTCGGTGGATTCAGATTCCGACTCACTACCTGACCCGGTGCTGCTTGACAAAAATCCCTCCTCGTACTGCCAAATGAGGGAGGGCACGATGGGTGCATCCAAAATAGTTGATGGTAGGCCTACAGCTATTTCATTCCCGATCATGGACACCGAGAAGTTATCCCCCAAGCACTTCTGTTTGATCGGAGGATCTGAAAGTAGACAAGCCAGCGCTACCCCCATTTCAATTTCAGCGTCCTCAGACTTCACTTTCTTGCTCTGCTCAACCTCAGCCAATGGGTTTGTCTGCTCTTCGGCAACATCATCCCCGGATAGTTGTAGGTCAAAGAAGATCTCAAAACCTGGCACGCGCTTCCTCTCCGTGTTCAGCCACGGCTCTGGGAAGCCGTAGAACGAAAAATCTTTCCCCTCCCGGACGAAGCGTCCGTTTAGGGTACCCTGAATGGGTCGGTGCATTAGCTCATAAGGCTTCCCGGCCTTCTTTGCTTTGGCTCTCCGAGTCATTTCCTTACCTTTTCTCACCCAATCCTCTTTGGTGGGCAGATAACCCAAGCCAAAGGTATGTGGGTTGTGTGGCACTTCGGCCAATGCTGCAATGCCCTTCTGGCCATTCTTTCCCAATCCCATCTTGGGGATGTGTTGGAGCTTGTTCATGAGGTATACTGATCGAGCACTGACGTACCACCCCTCATTAACAGCCATGATGCTTTGAACAACCCGGGCCTCAACCAAGGTAAAACCCGACATGAACACATCCTCCATACTGTGCACAATTTCTAAAACTGGCGTGGATACTTCTGGCGGTGGATGGATCGACGCGTTTCCAAAGATAATGGCTACTCCCTTCCCATGGGGGTATTTCACCATCTGATGTAAGGTGGACGAAACTGCCTTTACCTGGTGCAGCCACGGCCGCCCCAAAAGCATATTGAAAGTTGCGGGAACCTCTAAGATGTGGAAGTCTATCTCATGTTGTCCCAGCCCAACCTTGGTCTGAATTTTTACCGTCCCCATTACTACTCTGCTCGTGTTGTCATATGCCCGAATCACTTGGGTTGTTGACACAAAGTTCGCGGTCTTTAAACTGATTGCATATGCAGTTCTTGCCAGGCACACATTGATGGCGGATCTTGTGTCGACAAGCACCACGGGTATCCATTTGTTTCTACACTCCACAAAGACGTAGAATGGCTTGTTATGGCTCGTACCCTCAGGTGGCAGTTCTTTGTCGGGGAAAGTCAACATCGGGGTAGCTCCTCCCGAAAAAACTAAGCCCACCAGCTGTTCGGGCATGGTGTCTATTGCGAGCTTGGCCTTGTCCATAGCCGATAAGACAGCTTGTCTGTGAACACGTGAAGCCATAAGCAGTCCCCAGATGGAGATATCTGCTTGTATCCTTTTCTGCTATTTCGGTACAGCCTCTTCTTCGAGTTGCTTCTCTTTTTGTTTCTTCGCCTCCTTGTCTTTCCCAGACGCCTCTAGCTGATCTAGTTGAGGAGGCTTGAAATACCGTCCACTCCTAGTCATATGATCGACTTCGCCAATGTACCAGGTATGGTCTGGTTGATTACTCCCCCAATCCTCATCCGTGTGGGCAAGACATAAATCATCGTCCTCCCATCACATTCTGTCAGTAGCCGACAGACACCTGTCCGGCTCCGGTATGACTGTTCTCGTATTTGCAGTACCTCCCGTCCACATGCTTGCAGCACTCCCTGTTCTCGTGTACACGGCACTTTCAATCCCCTCATGGGCTTTAGCTTTCCTGATTCTCTCAGAATCCTCAAACCTTTCCTGTTCTAACTGCGTCAGTACAGCTGCCTGTTCAATAATGCCCAAATCCTGAGCAAAATTCTTAGTGCCGGCGCTCTCCAGTGATGTATTCTGATCTCTGACCCTTCCGGTCACAATTGATATTCTTGCCCCTACCGAGCCCCGTTCCAACTGAGATTCTTCAACGACGTCTGGTAAGTCATCGAGCCATCCGGTAACCTCTGCTGACTCTTCAAAATCAGACCAGTTGACTGCCATGCCCTCTGGATCTTGTTCATTGAAGAACTGGAGGTCAGCAAAATCCCCCTCCATAGCCGCCAAGTCATCTATCCTCTGACCAAATCCATCCCCTTGCACTACACAAAGCTTTGCCGTTTCTGGTAATTCCACACTTGGCTCAACCTGGCCTACTGACAAAATGTAGTCACTCGGACTGTATACCTGCTTAGAAAAACTCCCAGATTCCTCAGATTCTGACTCAACAATCCCACTCTCCTCTGAAATCTCCCATGTTCTGTCTTCGACAGTCACCACCGTTGGCTCGGGTCGGGTTCTAGAGATGTCCAACATGCACAGGTTAGTGCAGTCAGGAAAGAACACCTCCGACTTGGGTAGGTGAGACGGGGTGATATAGATGCTGGGGTCGTATGACGTGACCCCGGTTTGGATAAAGTTGATTCGTTAGGGAGGTGGAGCTTGGTTGTGTGGTGGGCGAGGGTTGGTTGTGACGTTGGGCTTTTCTGGAGGCACGATCACCCCATTATCAATGAGATCTTGAATCTCATGGCGTAATCGAAAGCATTGGTTGGTGTCATGACCGTGCTGCTGGTGAAATGCGTAATATTTGGCTGGGTTGTGGGTAGGGGGAAGTTTTTTCGGTAATGGCCGCGGCTCTTGGGGCTTCAAGTGCCCTTTTCTGATTAAAACCCCCAGAGCTTTGGACAGGGGCATATATAGTGGGGCGAAGGTTCTTTGGTTTTTGGGTTGGTATTTGGTTGTTTGTGTGTTACTTCCAGACGCACCGAAGAATGGCGTAGCTGCCATGGTTCTCGGAGGGGGGTTGGTGGTGACCATGCTCACTTCTGAGGCTCTCATGGTTGCAGCGCCACTCGGGCCTGCGTTGGTGTTTTGGTTGAAGGTCCTCCTGGGTTGCTTCCTATCATTATCAATCAAGCCCTGTTTCAAGGCATCCTCAATCTGTACTCCCATCTCATACAGATCTGAAAAGGTAGGGAAGGAGAGCACGATCATTTTCTGCATCAGCTTAGGCTGGAGATTGCGCACAATCATCCGAATTTGATCTTTATCGGTGGGCCATAGGGTCATCATTGAGGCCTTGGCCCTCCATCTGGTTACGAACTTAGAAAAGCTCTCCTTGGGCTCCTACCTTTTGTTCTCGAGATCACGGGTTGTAATCTTGATTTGTGTGTTATATGAGTACTGTGCAATGAACGCCTCGGCTATCTCATCACAGTTCCTCTTAACGTCATCTTCCAATTTTGCGTACCAGATGGCCGCCACACCCGACAGGGTTCGGCCGAACAGAGACAGCTTCTGTAATCTGGTGAGGCCCATTGGCCTTAAGATATTCGAAAACAATCGTAGATACACCATGGGATCCCCAGATCCATCGAAGCGGTCGATATGTGACATCTTGAATCGGCCCGGCAGCATCACAGTTGCGTCGGTATACCCATCTTCAATATCAGGGATGGTCTTGACTCCTTGGGATTTCTTGAACAGCTTTTCAAGCTTGCTCAACTTCAACACGGTAGGGTCCACCTCGCACTCAAAAGGCGAATCCGGCAAGTTGATTGGCGTTTTAGATAACTGGGTAGGATCTGGGGTAGGATCGGGGGCAGAGGTGGCCCTGTAGGAATGTCCATATCTTCCTAGACATTAGCCATCTCCTCGAGTGTTGGGACCCTGGGTGGAGGAGGAGCTTGATGTGAGGCTGATGCTCCGACTTGCTGCTGTAGTCGAGTGATTAGCTCTGCCTACTGGGCCATGATCACGGCCTGCTATTTGGCAAATTTCGTCTGGCGGGCAGCGTCTTGCTGCATGAGTTTCATACTTTCTTGGAGTTGACGCATTATTGCCTCCATCCCTGACGTGTTCTGCTGATCTATTTGAACTACCAGTAAATGTTCCCTTTCTGTGGTGAAAATTGAGGCCTCGGCCTGACTGTCCACTGGTAGGGTTGACCACTGCTCTGGTAATCTCTGCTCGGATACACTGCGTCTTCTCGACCTTCGTCTGATAACCGGGGATAGAGAATAAAACACTGGTTGTCCGTTGACCAGATCCTCAGATTGATTAAGTTGGCGACTTCTAGTCTAGAGTGCTTGGGGAATGTCTGCTGGGTCGAAAGCAATCGTGTTGAACTACCTAGGAAAAAGATAATTAAAGCAATAATAAGGAAATAAACAACTAGACAAACGGACAGCATAACGGCTTAAATAAACACAACACACAGTTGGACATCACAACACACGGTTGACAAGCTGAATACACTGTTCCTCCAAAACTGATTATTTATCCTCGAATTACGGCCTGCAAAAACTAAATCTGATACCCGCAGATAACTGATTCCCAAAACACTGAACTGGTGCCCGTAGGCCTGATACCCAAATTTATAAGCTGATACATGCATTCTTGTAGAGGCCAACTCTAAAGCACATAGCAGATAAGTGAGAGCTAAAACACCCCTATGTTGGGGTAGGGTTTCCCTGTCCTATTTTGTCAGGAACTAGGGTTTCACTACGCACACAGCGGTTTCAAACAACCTAACATCGGGTAAGCAGCCTGTCCTAGTTTGGAATGGTCACTATGGATTCCAAATATGCACTAGGTCGAATGGTCAAAAAGGGTGCCTCGGTAAAACCGGGGTTTGTGTTCCCATCGTGGCAGAGCCCATAACCGATCAACCTTATGGCACGTAGCCTCAGGCCAACCGCTCAGGAATAACAGATGGCAAATATGGTGTCCTAGGCGCACCAATGCAAATGCAATGCAAAGAAACACGTAAGTGTAGTCAAAACAAGATATCACGAGTCTGAGTCAAGTTCTCTAACTCCCCAATAGAGTCGCCAGAAACTGTAGACGTCCCCCGAACGCCCCGGGAGGGAATCCCGTTTCGTTCGTTTTGGGCTTACTACAGTTCAGGACTCAAATTGTCACGGTTCTAAATCCGAACCAAAGAGTCTAAATCTGGCAAATCGTTTTTGAAAATAGATTTTTTGTAAAGAAGTGCCAAACATGGACTGCTTTGCTAGATGCAGACTCGCCACCTAAATGTTTTATTTTAGGGAATTTAGGAAACCCTGACTCATTGCCTAAGGCCACGTGTCCGTCATCGCCAAAGTTGCCTCAGCTCGGAAACTTGGGTACGATTGGGGAAGGTCACTTCGTGAGCACCCCCGCTCGCCCGATCAAAGATCGGCCTTTACTAACCATGATATCGAGTTTTGAAAACAATATGAGCTC
This sequence comes from Camellia sinensis, assembly GCF_004153795.1. Classification (NCBI taxonomy): domain Eukaryota; kingdom Viridiplantae; phylum Streptophyta; class Magnoliopsida; order Ericales; family Theaceae; genus Camellia; species Camellia sinensis. The sequence continues at coordinate 1,076,728 of NW_021024782.1, forward strand.
TTATTTCGGTTATTAGCCTAGAGTTACTATGTGATGCGCACAGCATACAAGTATAGACTGGATCGCCTGAATTGGAACAAGACATTTCATGTTTGTTTTTTAAAGCGGTTTGCTACTCGCAAGTAGGCTAAAAATGCAGATTTTGCCACCCTCGGGTGGGCTTAGAAAACATGATTTTGCCATTATCTAGTGGGCTTAAAACTTACGGTCAATGCATTATTCCAATTCAGATAATCCAACCTTCACCCACAGGCATTCAGGTAGATATATCACATAAGCACGTAGCCTCATGGTAAGCATACTATCATGGCAACACTCACACACATGCAAGGATGCTAAAGCGTAAATGCTTACTTAGTACTCCAAGCCAAAACAGAAACTAGTTAATAATCAAATGCATGATCCTAGTTCATGTTAAGATGACTAATGCAACACATGCAAGATGCAACTACAATACGCTCGGCTATTCTAAGATAGCATATGATGATGCTACAGCTAACACGTATTCAACTTACAATTGAAATACAAATGCAGTTAGTATGATGCGCCGAGCCCGGTGCATACAATACAGATGAATGATGCACGCATGCATAGCATAAGGTATGCTAATTTAAATATGCCCTAATACTAACCATTGAAAGCAGGTAAATAAAAGGGAGAAAGAAGTGGGGGTTGGAATACATGCACACACTCACACACACTTATTACACAATTGCCCTCGCTCGGAGGGTCCAAAAGAATAATACAAATTAAACAAATAATTAACTACTCTAACTAATTAAATATTACAAAGCTTCTAATTAATTAACAAATTAAATATAGAAAAAAAGTGGCCGCAGCCCTACCTTGGAATGATGGGAAGATGCATGCTCTGTTCGCCTTGCCTGGAAACCTAGTACCATGCCACTGTTGCTTCTATTTACACTGCCTGGCTCCTCTAAAATTTATGAAAGTTTCTAGAATCCTTCTGAGTCACTGCCTGAGTCTTGTGGAATATCACCGGCCATAATTCAAATCCACCGGCCATGGGAATAGGTTTATCGACCAAATATTGTACCACAGGCTGGACACTGATGGTTGGTCGGCACCAAAAGTGGTCGGCCAGCCATTTATCCTGTAGAGCCCTATTTTGACAGCAGCAAAGGATAGACAGTGCACGGTATGGAATTTTCAAAGCAACGTGTGCATGGCCACTCTCCCTATCATGCTATGGGCTCAAAGGAGTTTGGTACTCAACCCTCGGATCACCAATCGCGCATTTCAATGCGTGATGGTCCAAGAAGTCAAGTATGCATTTCAATGTGAATGAATGCAGCAAAACACATGAGTGCTACACGCCCTATCATGTTGAGATCAAGGACATCGGCGACCGAGGATTGAGGCGCGTTACGTCACTTTGAGTACGAATGCCTCTCATTCCTCATGCTTGGTTTGACACCCCAAACCAAGCAAAATGCAATGCAAGTATGCAATGTGACTCAAGTATGCAACATGTCTCAAGCATGCAGTATGAGGCTAAGGTAACCAAACATGCCAAGTGCAATGTGCCAAACATGCAAGACACAATGTAATGCAACCTATCATGCAAGCTAGGATATGGAATGCAACTAGCTAAACAACATGCAAACGTGTAAAGATGAGACAATGCAAGCATGAAACCAAAGTAATGCAACATGTCAAAACATGCAATGGTGGACTTAAACTGAAATGGGAGGCCTCAGCCATGCCCCAAAACAGTGGCCAAAGATGATGCAAATGATGGACAAATGCTCATGCAAACATGCACACCAATGGGCCTAAAGCTAAGGCACAAAAGGTAACTTTCAAGAACACTCAAAATATGATAAACATGGACATTAGACCAACATGTTAAACTCTAAAAATGCATAGAGGATGATGCCAAATCAACCATGTTATGCAAGTAAGGCATGCAATAATGACCAAAATTTGAAGCCAACAAAGGGGTCCAAACCATAGCTATGTCAACCAAACCCCAAAGGACCAAAATGGGTTAAAACAGTCCTAAGGCACTCCAAAACAAGACTAAAGCACGCATAGAACATGATCAAAACGTGCCAACAAATGGGCCCAAAACAAAGGGCATTCAGAGCCACAAAAGGGAGCATTGCTCTACACCCACCCCAACCAAACATGGCATGGATTATGTGATGAAAAACAGAGTTATAATATGCCAAAATAACCCCCAAAACCCACTGATATGGCAGCCCAAAGCCTCAAACACATAGGCATACACCAAGGCCCTAACATGGAGCATAAGATCACATCTCTTCAAGGCATTGAAAGGGTAGCAAATGCAAGCATGTAAGCATAAAACATGGACTGAAATGACATAATAAGTGATTCCAAATCACTAAAATAGCCTAGGTAATGCAAGCTAATGACTCACACACTCAAGGCTCACAAGCCAAAATGCAAAGAAGCTATACCAAACATGGCAAACATGATCAAATCAGTACCCAACAACCTTAAGCATGATGAAATATGACCAAAAGCTTCATGAAGTCAAGCTAGAACATGCAAGCATAGAGGTCTAAAGGCAAGATGCATTTCTAGGCAAAATGGAGGAATACAAGGCAAGTATATTATGCATGCAAGGGGTCAATAAACCAACATGGAACAGAGCTAAAACATGCTAAATAAACTCCAAATAACCTCTGAAACAAGACCAAACAAAACTAAGCATGCATGCTACCCTTATGAACCAAAA
>NW_021024782.1:1079873-1094732 GCF_004153795.1 Camellia sinensis
AGAGAAGAGAGACAGAGACATAGAGAGAAAGAAAGAGACAGACAGACAAAGAAGAGTGATGAGTGAGAGAGAGAGATAAGAGAGACAGAGACACATAGAGAAAGAGAGAGATAGACATACAGAGAAGAGTTATGAGTGAGAGAGAGAAAGAGAAGAGAGACAGAGACAAAGAGATAGAAAGATGAAAAAATGGGTGGAAAGAGATATGCTCTGGTTTAACTTTCAGCTGATGATATCCGGATCTGAGATCAATCTTAGAGAAAACTTGAGCACCCTGTAACTGATCAAATAAATCATCAATACGCGGTAATGGATATTTATTTTTCATAGTTACATTGTTCAGTTCACGGTAGTCGATACAGAGTCTCAGTGAGCCGTCTTTCTTTTTCACAAATAAGGCAGGTGCGCCCTACGGTGAAGTACTAGGCTTGATGAGCTTTTTGTCTAACAGTTCTTGCAGCTGGACTTTCAGTTCTTTCAATTCGATAGGTGCCATTCTGTATGGAGCTTTAGATACTGGTTGTGTACCCGGAATTACATCAACAGTGAACTCAATCTCCCTATCAATCAAATCCCCTGGTAGATTATCTGGAAAAACATCTGGGAATTCTCTGACTATAGGAATACTGTTCACATTAGCATTATCATCAGTAGATATAGTCAATACAGAACATAGATATCCCTTACACCCTTTCTTAATCAATTTACAGGCTTTCATGGATGAAATTAGATACGGGGGAGGTACTACTCCGACCCCATTAAACATAAATTCAGGTAAACCCGGTGGACGGAAAACTACTTATTTCGTTACACAGTCTATGGTAGCATGATATTTCGTTAACTAGTCCATCCCCAATATAACATCAAAATGATCTATGTTCAAAGGCAGTAAGTCAATATACAGATGCATATCCCCAATAATAATTTCACATGCAGGGTACATATAGGCACATGTTACAGATCCCCCAACAGGTGAAGATACGGTTAACAGATAATTCATGGGTTCTAATGGTCTACTCAATTTTCACGAAAAGCATGCGATACATATGAATGTGTAGACCCCGAATCAATCAGAACATATGCATTTTGAGTACAAATAGAGAGAATACCTGACACAACGGTCTCGGTATTCTGTACATCTCCCGATACTAGTGCGAACACTCGGCCTTGCCTCATAGGCTCTTTCCCGGTAGCTTTGGGGTTAGGCTTTAGTGTAGCGGTCGATGCTGCTACGCTAGGTACAGCTTTACTATTGGCCTGCAGAGTAGAGGGGTCGTCTTTAACCATGTGGCCCACCTTGCCACACCTGTAACAAGCTCTAGATATTTTGTAACAAACCCCTTTGTGCTTCTTGCCACACTCAGAACAGGGTGGTATGGAACCACTTCCCTGGTTGGGGCTAATTGTTGACCCCGTATTCTGTTTCTTGTTCAATGGGTTATTTTTGCCTTTCTTGAACTTAAAACCCTTCCTTTTACCACGCCATTTAGACGCTGGTGCTTCAGTTTGTTTCAGTGCTTCGATGTTTGACTCAACCATTAATGCTCGGTCAAGAACATTTACATAGTTCGGTAGCTTTAAAACATTTATTCTGTCCAGTACAAATTTATTATATGTTCAAATTTTATTATATGTTCAATTGTGAAACACCATTGTCCCATATTTAAACAAAATAAAAAGACCAAAACAAATTCACAACTCCATAGACCAAACTTTTTTTGTTGTTCTATCCCTCAAATACAATTCTTGTAAAAAAAAAAAGCAATTCAAAATTGTGAGTGTACAAAAACGATCCCAAATTAGGATTTTGGCTGTTGCTACTCAACATTGTGAGTGTACAAGAATGTTGACAAATAAATGAGGAATTCATAATTGCATAGCGCAACTATAACTGCCCTCTAAAAACTAGAATCGTAAACTACTTTGTCAATATAGTTTATCCAAAACCATAAGGGCATATGGTAAGTTGTCAATTTTGGGAAATCAAAAATAAAATTAAGGAAAGATTTTAGCATTTCAGTTTCCTTCTTCCTTATTTTCATTGAACTTATTTTCTCAGCAACCAAGCATAGTACGTGCTTATAGATCTACTACTTACACGAAATAAGCAACAATTAGCAGTTATTTATCTTCTTCAAGCACAAATACATCACACACACACACACACACACACACACACACACAAAAACCCAAATAGACTTGCAGTCTCCTTTTCTTTCCCTCATTGCATATTTTCTCAGCAACACAATGTCCCAAACACAACATAACATACTTATATGACTAACCTACAAAAACAGTGCTTCTATATCTTCCAATTAAGCTTATGATCAAGAAACATAAATACTGCTTATAAATCTACTAATTAAAGCTAAGAATTAACTACAAAATAGAACTAGAGAAAGAAGACAGCAACATAATCAACAGCAAATGAATCCAACAGAATGTTCTGTATTATGTTGCTACTACAGAAAACACTTACGGTCATGGAGACTTGCCCAAAATCACATTTGGCAACAGAAAGAACTAGCAGATTCATCATATGCTAGGGGGTTACAAGCCCCACTCCAAAAATCAAGCTTGTTCTTTTAAATCACTCAGAAATTTAGTCCAGTTCCTTTTCCTTCCGGTCAAATTTTTTAAAAAATAAAAAAATATACCTCGGGTATGCAGGCCACATCGTCAATTCTTGTGATCAACTAAGCAAAGATCCCCAGAACCTTCAAGAAAATCAGTGGCCCATACTGACATTCCAGAAATGCAAACTACAAGTAAACATTATGAATGTCTTCCATGCTAGTTTTGGAAAACACTAAAGCACAGGATGTTAGAAAAGCAGACTAATTAAGTGCATAAAATTTCTCTGCAATTTCAAGTATTGAGGATAAAACATAGAAAATAAAAACAAAAAGAGTAAAATATATATAACTTAATTGCCCATGTTTGTTTGCAGGAGGTGGTTTATGCAAAGAGAAAACTGACACTTCATAACCAAAGTAAACAAACAGTTATTAATGGTTTGTTAAAAAGTAAACAAACAGTTATTAATACCAAAAATGAGCTAAAATAAGAAGTAAGAAAAAAATTCCCCCTTCATGAAGACTTGCTCAAAATCACAATCAGCAGCATGTATCACAGTCAACAGGAGCCTACCAATTAGCATAAATCTAGCCCATGCTGCCATGCCTATAAAACTCAACTAATAAATAAACTGAAATTCATTTGATAGGTGTAAATTGAAGTTTTATTTACTTATTTATTGCTAGGCCAAAAAGGATGAAAAATAGGACTAAAAGTATGTACACATAGTGAAAATTTTAAAAACTATCCCATAACAAATTAAAATTTAAAATTAACTAACTAAGAACAAAATAGGACTAGTAATGCTAAACTACCAAATATATAAAGGCAAATAATAACATAACATATCTATTCATAGAAACCCATTCTTATGTCATAGATTTGTAACAAAACCAAACCCAAAGCCAAAGAATAAAATTTGAACCACAAAGAAATTCATATTTCAGTCAAAGAATTTTCACAAGCAAAACTTGAAAATTAACAGAAGTTCACAAGAATAAATAAATAAATACTAGCGGTTAAGGCACACGCGATGCGTGTGTAAATTTTTTTAAAAAAATTGCGATTGAGTCAATAAAAATTGAATTAAGGAACACTACTTTCCAATTGATAAAAATTTTAATGCATCCTCATTCAATAATAAAAAATAAATAAAAAGAAAGAAAGAAAGAAGAAGAAGAAGAAGAAGAAGAAGAAGAAGAAGAGTGAAGTTCAATTCACAAATTTCAGATAAATCAAAGAAATTCAACCAAAATGGGGTAGCACATAGTGCTAGAGCCTCTGCACCTTCTAGGGTTCAACTGACCATTCTAAAATAACATGTGCATGGCTCTTGCAATTGTTTGAGTCTTTCTCTATTTCGATTTCCTTTCTATATACATATCTATATCTAAAAGGGAAGGCCAAAATTGAGGTAGATGTCACATTTTTTTTTCCTTTCCAAAATATCTTCATGTAATTGCCCAAATCAAAATGTCCTATAACTAATGAAATCCAAATTCAGATTGAGATCAAACCTTTCGAACATATCATTTATACTAAAAATTAATTTGATTAGATATCGGATTGTCAAATTGTATCTAAAATGGGATGACAGTAGGCCAGACTAGATGCTCTAATTGGTTGGAGACAATCCCATTTCTAAATTTTTTGGATAAGTTCTGATATAAAATTTTAGTATGGATCCTTTAGAGTGATTTTTTTTTTATTGAAGTAATTTTAGAATAAGTGATGTGTTGTGTAACTAAGATTTAATGGCCAGGTACAAAAAATCACTTTTAAGATTTTTAATACTGAATTTCAACTACACATCACATCACTGATACATATGTACATGTCCAATTTATCCCTCTATTAATTTTCTTAAAATAGTATAAATTATGAACAAATTAACTACCGAAAACAAAATTATCCAGAAACTAAACAATTATTAATCAAATCTTAATCAAAGACTTCCTTCAAGATCTTCAATGGAAGAAGTGATTGATCTCCTTGAATCATAACTATGATCAATTCCCTTTTTCTTGAGTCTTGACAAGGTTGGAATCTCTTGATCCAAGTCAAAAACTGCATTTTTCTTCAATTTTCCAGATTCAAGCTGTATTAAATCAGCTTGGATCCTCCTCTCTTGCTCATGCAATTCTTGGATGTAGTCAATTGCATCTTTGATTATGGATGCCTTGTCCATCTAATTCAACATCACCACAACACTTTATCAAAATTAAATTGACTAAACATCAATTTTTCTAATTTGATTTACATTTTAATAGATTCTGTGATTTTCATAACATCTCTTTTTTTAGTTTTCAAATTTTCACAACACTTGATCAAATTATCCATAGCCTCCTGTAGACCACTGTCAAGCCATCTCACATCTTCTTCACCTTCACTTCCCAATGTCATAGAGCAATGAAGAGAAGAGCAGAGAAGAAGAGAATAGAAGAGAAGAGAAGAATACCTTCGAATCGATGATTCGATCGCTGCTCGCCGCCATTGTCGCCGATCGCCGATCGTCGCTAGCCACCACTATCGCCGCTCGTCGTCGCCTCCGTGAGAGAGAGAGAGTGTGTTGTTTCGAAAGTTAGGGCTCCGAAACTTGGGCTCTACAAACCTGAAAGGAAATGAAAAAAAAAGGGGGAAAGACGGGAAAAAAACAGGGGGAAATTGAGGTTTTGTTAGGTTTAGATTTTCGGAATATTTTTAATATTCTTAATATTTAATTTTTTAATTTTTTAAATATTTTTAATGTTTATACAGGCCTAAAAAATTAATTGACAAAAAAATTAATTGACAGAAAATAATTGACATAGAAGTTGTTTGAAAAAAAAAATGATTTGAAAAAAAAATATTCAAAAAAATTACTTTAAAACAATTAATTGAAAAAAAAACATTTTTTTATTTGAGTATTTTAAAAATAGTTTGGTTATGACTATTGATCAAAAATACGGATATCGAGTTATGAGTTGTGTGTTTGATTATCAATTATATGTTGAATTAAGTTTTGAAAACTATTTTGAAAACTCATCACCAAACAAATTTTTTTATTTGACATGTCACATCAAACTTTCAAAACTCAATTCCATATACAATTCAAAACTCAATTCAACACTCTATTAAAAAATCATAACCAAACAAATTTTTTGTAGTAGAGGAAAGGGAGCAACAGTAGTGGTGAAAGTGATGGATAAGAGGTGGTGGTGGTGATGGCGAAGGAGATTAGTGATGAAGTTGTGGTAGTGGTATGGGAGATGGAGTGGCGGCAGTGGATGTGAGGTAATAGTAGTAGTAGAAGTGGTGGTAGTGGAGTGGTGGCAATGGCAGTAGTCATGGTAGTCGTAGAGGTGAAGTGGCAACAGTGGAAGTAGTGGTGGTGGTGGAATGGCGTTTGCAGTAGTGGTGAAGGTGGTAGAGGAGATGGGTGGTGAGAGAGAGATGAATGAGAGATAGATAAAGGAGAGAGAGAGAGAGAGAGAGAGAGAGAGAGAGAGAGTGATGAGCGAGAGAGAGACAAAGTGGTCGCTAAAAGTGCATTTTCTTGTAGTGGATCGATAAATCGAGAGGGAGCTCAGTAAATAGAGAAGACGGGAGGGAGAGAGTGAACAACGCAAACATAGTGGGAGAAGAGAGAGAGAGAGAAAAAGAGAAAGAGAAAGAGATAGAGATAGAAATAGAGAGTGAGAGACAGAAAAGAGACAGAGAGAGAAGAGAGATAGACGAGAGAGACAGAGAGAGAGAGAGAGAAGAGAGATGAATGAGAGAGACAATGAGAAAGATAGAGAGACAGAGAAAAAGATAGAGAGATGAGCGAGAGAGACAGAGAAAGATGAGAGATGAGAGAGATTGAGAGAAGAGAGATAGGCGAGAGAGATAAAGAGAAGAGAGATGAACGAAAGAGACAGCGAGAGAAAAGAGATGAGAGAAGAGATAGATATGTGAGAGACACAGAGAGAGAGAGAGAGAAATAGACAGACAAATAGAGAGAGAAGAGTGATGAGTAAGAGAGAGAGAGAGAAAGAGAAGAGAGAGATGGAGATGAAAAAATGGATGAAAAGTTATAGAGAGAGAGAGAGAGAAGAGCGAAAAGAGATAAACTAGAGAGAGACAGAGAGAGATAGGCGAGAGAGATAAAGAGAAGAGAGACGGGGGAGATAAAGAGAAGAGAGATGGACGAGAGACACAGAGAGAAAGAGAGACCGACAGACAGACAAAGAAGAGTGATGAGTGAGAGAGAGAAAGAGAAGAGAGACAGAGACATAGAGAGACAAAGAAGAGTGATGAGTGCAAGAGAGAGAGAGAAGAGAGATAGAAAGATGAAAAAATGAGTGAAAAGAGAAATGTTCAAAAGAGTAAGACGACGTCGTTTTTATTTTTTTTTGCAACAGAAAAATACCGTTGCATTTATTTAAACAATTTTATGACTATATATATATGAAGCTGTCTCAAAGCCACAATATATATATATATATTTTATTTTTTATTTTTTATTTTTTTGCAACGGTACGTATTACAATCACAAAAATCTCTTTTTTTTTTTTTTGCGATTGCAGCTGGTACCGTCGCAAAAACTCTATTTTTTTTTTTTGCGACAGCAATCTCTGCCATCGCAAATACTCTATTTTTTTACGACAGCAATTTCTGCCGTCACAAATACTCTATTTTTTGCGACGACAAATTGTCCCGTCTTAAAAAGTCACATTTTTTGGCGACAGCAAGTTATGCCGTCTCAAAAGTCACATTTTTTGTTTGAGACGGCAAGTTGTGCCGTCGCAAAAAGTTCCGTCTCATAAGCCCACTTTTCTTGTAGTGAATCGTAGATAAAATTTTTCAACACATTTTTTATTAAAATTTAGTCAAATTATTTATATGTATGTCTATGTGTATATAAATATTTTAAAATGTATATTGTTTGTATATTACCCTTTTTATTGTATTTAGTAAATAAATCTAAAATAGAGATATGTGGTTAGTGGTTTTGAGTTGGTTATGATCAAAGTTAGGGGTTATGGGTGAAAATGATGTTAGTTATAAGATGTGGTTATGAGATATGTGATGGTGGTTATGATCAAAATGGTATGGTTACGAGCCAAAAGGTATTGGTTATGAGATGTGGTTATGAGATATGTGATTAGTGGTTATGAGTAAAGTAGTGTGGTTATGAGCCAAAGAATGTTGGTTATGAGATATGTGATCAGTGGTTATGAGTAAAGTGGTGTGGTTATGAGCCAAAGAATGTTGGTTATGAGATATGTGATTAGTGGTTATGAGTAAAGTGGTGTGGTTATGAGCCAAAGAGTATTGATTATGAGATATATGACTAATGGTTATGAGATATGTGATGTTAATTATGATCAAAGTGGTGTGACTATGAGCTAAAGGGTGTTATGAGATATGTGATTAGTAGTTATGATATATGTGATGTTAGTTATGAGCCAAAGAGTGTTGGTTATGAGATATGTTATAGCGACCCCGGTCTTTTCCCATTTGATTATTGTATCCGGACTTAGGTTTCGTAGATTCTGTCATTGGAGAATTGTTGTTGTTGTCCCTTATTTTTTTGTCTACGGCGATAAGTTTGAACATCCTCCTTTAATCTTGCAATCTCAGTTACCATTTCCTCTAATAAGCTTGCAACCTTGTCTACCAACTTCGGCAACACTTGTCTACCATGAGGACAAGTGGGTGGATCATACCAATAGAAGAAGCCATAAGCCCCGTTTTTCTGGAGAAAAAAATAAAAAAAAAATTAAATTAAATAAATAAAGTACATAAATTACAAATTTTATATTATTCACAGGACTAGGAAAACTTACTCCATAATTTGGACAACCAAGAAACCTCTTAGATGGGTTCGCATGGGTCCATGAAGTTTGGATTCTAGCTCTCATTCCACAGCTGCAACGAGTCGATTCACCCCAATTGTTTCCACCCCAGCTGTTTCCTTCACTCATATTTCGTAATGGCTGAAATGGAGCTTTGTTCAGCAGTGGATTCGTCGTTCGTATTGCCCTAAATCAATGAGATCAAAGAAAGTGAGGGAAATTGGGGCAAATTGTAGCCCTAATTGGTGAAATTCAGGATTTGGAGACTTTTATATGGGTCCAACAAGGAACGACGTCGTTTTGGGTTGGTTTAAGCGCCAAAAATGGCTTTCTCCGTTACTTTAGGAAACGGAGATGGACGGGGGGCTTACATTGTGACACGGAATGAATTACGGGGTTCACATTGTCAAAATTAAAAACCTGGGGTTTAATTTGAAAAACACACTAAACCTTGGGATTTTATTTGTAATTTGCCCCCTTTTTTTTTATTAATTTTAAATTTAATAAAAGAAGAGATAAGGATGGGAGATGATCTGACCTCGACCCGTCTTCCTTGTGATAAAGCCCAAACTGGATACAGCCGGCATCCTTAGTCATTGCTTTTATTACTTCCATGGCTGCTGTGATTTGGTGATGGTGGAACAAGGGTTTTTGGTGAAAGGTTTCTCTCTCATGTTCATCTTTTGTTTCTTCAAAGCGAAATCATGGAAGCTGAGTTGTTCGAAGACTGCTGGGAATTGATTCTGAATCGATTAGCAGCCGATGACATCAACTTATTGCAATCCCCTTGTTTGGTCTCTAGGCAATTTCTCTCCATCACCAATTGACTTCGACATAAATTGGTGGCCTCCAACAGATTTTTCTACAGCAATAACTGTGAGGCTTTATTCAGAGCCCTTCAACGATTCATGAACCTCCACGAGATTGAGCTCCATAATCCTATCTTCAGTGACAATGCCGACGTCAATTACCCCATTCGAAGAATCACTTCTTCCGGGTTGGATCTCCATTCCCTCTCTCTTGAATTTTTACAAAAACCTCCATTACCTAAAACTTTTATGAAATTGGGTTTGACCATGAAGAACTTGAAGATTTTAAGATGTCCTCTGGCCAAGTGTTTTCGAAATCACCACCTTGTTGCCATAGCTGATGCTTTACCATGGCTTGAAGAGCTCGGTATCCAATTTTCCGGCAACAATTTTGATTCTAAAAGCGCAAAGTACATGGTAACTGATGCTGGAATTGAGGTTATGTCTCGTAAGCTCCGACGGTTGCGTAAAATTGATATAACCGGGCAGGTTGGTTGTTCTGATCGATCTCTCATTGCTTTGTCATCAAATTGTGAGCTTTTGCTTGAAATTCAATGTGCTTGTTGCAGAATAACTGAACATGGCGTTTGTTTTGTACTACGCCATAGTCGAAACTTGATTTCTCTAGATGCTGGACCCTATTCCAGTTTACAAAATTGATTCCTTCACTTTTGAGAATTCCATGACTTATGCAACATCTTTACGTGATCTTGTGTTAGAACCATATGGAGATCATGACCGAATTCTTTCTTCCATTTCAACAGTAGGCATTCCATTAGAGAAGATTTTAATATACGAAGATTCTGGTTTGAGCTTACATGGACTCACGACTTTCTTGTGTGCATGTCCATCTTTGACACACTTGACACTTCATGACATAGACTTTCTCAATGACGATTCCATGAGGGATTTATGCCAATATCTTTCTAGTCTTGTGTACATAAAGCTTTCGTGTTCAACCTTAACCGCCACAACCTTCTTCCTTCTTACGAAAGAATGTCCTTTGCTTTCAGAAATTGATCTGGGCTTTCTAAAGCTACAGGTTGAAGATGATTTAGACATGGTCTTGGAGAGGAATTATCGAATAAGATCTTTGAATTTGGGTTTTTGTGAGTCAAATGATGAATTCCTGAAAAAAATAGGGGTCATTTGCCCCAACTTACATAGTCTCGGTCTTACAGGACTTCACAGATTGACGACCGAGAGCATTGGGGAAATTTTGAGGTGTTGCTCTCAGATTAAGCATTTGACAGTGGACAGAACCAGAGAAATGGTGACTTTTTTGGAACAATTCGAAACTCGCCACATTAAAATTGAACATTATCGGATCCTAGAGGAGGGCAATGACTGATACGAGGCATCTCTGGCACTGGTATTATGTATGTGAAGAAAGAAAAGGGCTGCTAGGACTTCTTGTGGCTGCTAGGACTTCTTCTGACTTGAGGATGAAGAAGAATAGCAAGTGGTATTTGTTAGAGAGAAAAAAAACCTCCAAATCCATATTCTCTCTGCATTTTGCTCTGATTTTTGCGTTGGAATTTGACAGGAAGACTTGTGTTTTGAACTCGTCGAGTTTTTAACTTTCAGCTGTCCAATATGTGATGCTGTGTTTCAGAGACGTATTTTGCTCAAAATTTTGATTTTACTCTTTTTTTTCTTTTTAGGGGTTTTTATTGATAAGTCCAATTTAGAATTGTTTTAACTCAAGAAGTCAGAGTTGAATATGATGTAATATGTATTATACTTATTAATAAATTTATATTAAGATATAATAACAATAAAAATTTTAAAATTTTAATTAGGCATATTAAATTATTATTTGGATATAAATAAAAAGAAACCAAACACCAAAATCATCACTCACTAAAGGGCCCATCAACCTCCCAAGTACCGCACCTAGGGCCGGCCCTGAGATTTAGAGGCCCAAGGCGAACTTCGAAAATGGGGTCGTCTTACATTGAAAAAAAAAATAAAAAATTCATAGACAAAACGATAAGTTACAATTTTTTTATTTGTTTGTACCCACAAAAAAATTTACTTACACATATAATCATTAAAATTATAAATAAAAATTTACTTTAATATATTAAGATAGGAAGCAATCATTACAAATACTTAAAAATAAATAAAAATCTAGTCTTGTTACTTTTTTTTTAGCCTCATGTTCAATTGGGCCTATAATATTTGGGCCTCTTTTTTTTTTTAATTTCTAAAACACAAAATTATATTTGGAGGCTCCTATTTTCAATCCAAATTTAGGTGTCTAAGGCGTAGGCCTCTCTTGCCTACCCTTAGGGCCAGTCCTAGCCGCACCCACCCCAGAACAAGCAAACCTAACAGAGGCATTTGCCACCCAAAGCACACCCGACACTCCCCCAGTGAGACCAAATCTCGAACACCATCGCAATTTCCTAGTGCACCTCAATTTTACCATTAACCATATTTACCACCAGCTGTGAGTCACCTTCCACAACTGCCGAGAAGCCAAACTCGTAGGCCAACCGTATAGCATCCTGATCAGCCATAGCTTCTTCCGCCAATAATGCTAAAATTTGGACTACCCATTTGATTTGGGTAGATTTAAATTAAATGTTTGGGTACTATTTTTAAATGTTATATTTCATTTAATTCATCTTATTTTTTAATATTTCATTCGGATAATATGACTAAATTACTCTTTCAAATTTTTTTAGTATGTTTTCATTTTGAAACCAATTCAAAATAAAAAAAAAAATAACATTCCCTCATTCATAGAGAAAATTTCTTCCTTATTTTATTGAGAAAATCTCTCACTTATTCCATTGAGAAAATTTCTCATTTATTCCAAGGAAAAAATATCTCATATTTTTAAAACCATAAATCATCTACCTTTTGAAAATCTCTTTGTAAACTTTCACATTATAGATGCACGCTGGTAAATAACATTTCATCATGAAACCATAAGCATACTCAATGTTACATGAGGGTGTGAACATTAACATTGGATGTAACTACCTATTTGTATTGCAAAATTAATGTGAACATTCACATCTCCATGCACATGCTATGTTTGTAACCAAAATTACACATTATTATTTATGTTAGTATCACTATTTTTGAATGTGAATATTAACACATTGTTGTTTGCGCTTGCATGACTATTTTTGAATGTGAATATTAACATTGACTAATGATGTGATGATCACAACATCAATTGCAACACATTATAATGTGATAATCCACAAGTAATAACTCTATACAATGTGAACATTCATACTGACATGGATAGGCCCACAAGGCTTACGGCCCACAGCAAACAACCCCAAACCCATCGCTTGGGACCCATAGCATAACCCGGTTGGCAAAGCCCAGGACAGCTGGAGGCCATCTGGACATGGAGGGCCAATGGCATTCGGGCACATGGCAGGTGAAACACAGGCCACATCAGCAGACAAAGATCTGCAGAGTAATTGCCACAACACATCACCATTAATGCAGCCCATCACAGCATTTATTACGACAACACCTCCCCGTCGAAACAGAGCCCCCTCACCCTGAACAAGGTAAGCTACGGCACAGGCTTTCGGCAGAATGGGGCACGTCACAAGGGACAGTGAAATGATTACCAAAGGATATAAGCAAGAATCGAAGACAAGAGAAAGGTTAAGCTTCTCTCTCTCTCTCTCTATATATATATATATATATTTCCTTCTTCCTCTACTGATTCGCTCGCCGGAGGGTTCACTGGGGGACTACCCCGTTCCCCTTTGAACTTGCTTGCAGGTCATCTGGTGGAATCACCCGCCTGAATCGGAACTTGAAGAGCTTGGACCAGCCCAACCCATCCACCCAAGACGGACTGCATTATCAGTTGGCGCCGTCTGTGGGAAGTTGTGGTTTATTCGTGCGCTAGTTGTGTTCACTATCGCCGGAGCCCTCCTTTCTCACCGTTACCTTTTCCTCTCACCGGTCGGACCTATTTTTTTGGCTCTTGGGCCGGCCCGGCCCGACTCGAATTTTTCCGGGCACCCACGAGGATCGACATGAGCCGGGCCCCTACACATTGACGATATAAACATTTATATTGACGGTGTGAACATTCACATTAAGGGTATTTTGGTAATTATGTCACCCATAGGACTTATTGAAACATAAGAAAATAATGTGAACTAAATGGAACATAAGTAGATGAAAAGGGTATTTTGGTCTTCTTATCTCAAATTGGACCTAATGGAATAGTCAAAAAGAATATGGATTGGATGGAATAAAGCTCCTAGAAAATGGATTTATCAAAAAAGCTCCCCTTTTTACGACTCAAAATTTTGATTTTATTTTTTAATAAAAAATAATAATATTGATGATAATAATGAGTTTTGATATAAATTAGGGTTTTGAAAGAAGATGAAGAAAAAATAATTATAAATTGAAAAAGAAAGATGAACATAGTTGAATATGAAAGATACCTATAAATAATTTGAATGTATTATATGAAAAAATAACATTTTATTTGATGATGTAATAGGTATTATACTTATTAATAAATTTATATTAAGATATAATGACAGTAAAAATTTTAAAATTTTAATTAGGCATATTAAATTATTATTTGGATATAAATAAAAGAGTAAATTACATTGACACCCTCTAAGATTTATGTTTATTACAGTTCCCTTCACTTTTTGGAAATTACATCTCCTCCTGAGATTTAAAGTTTCATTACAGATTCCTCCTCAGCAATTTAATTTTTTTTAAATACGAATTTTGAACTCATTGGGTAAATTACATTGACACCCCTCACATTTTAAAAGTTACAATCCCCTTCTTAAGGTTTAAAGTAGCATTACCAATAGTTCCATCGGTTAGTATTAGTTAGGAAAAAAATTAATTGAAAAAAAATAATTTGAAAAAAAAATTGTTAGTAAAGTTTTTAAATTTTTGTTTAAAAATCAAAGTAAACTCATTTTTTGAATTTACATTTTTTTTTCTCAAATTTATAAACTGAGACAACCATTTATAAACCAAAAAAATTATCAAATAAGTTTTTATGATAGTTTTTAAAATTTTTGTAAATATAAATTTAACATTGAAAACGAAATAGTTATCAAATAGGACTCAGATGATAAAAATATCGTAAAATTAACAAATAATTAAATAAGTTACTAACGTAAGTAATGACTTATCAAAAGATTCTTAGGTTATGTATAGTTTGATTTTTAGAATTTTTTTTTTAAAATTAAAAATTAATTTGGTTAAGAAATAAAAAATAAAAATTAATTATCATTTAAGGGTAAAAAATAATTATCATTTTAACTTTTAAACAGATTATATACATACGTATGTCTGTTTCAATTTAATTTGTAAAAAATTGTTTGTAATCACTCGAAAGATAAAAATTATATAAAAATGATAATTATTTTTAATTTTTTATTTCTTAACCAGATTAATTTTTAATTTTTTTAAAAAAATTCTAAAAATCAAACTATACATAGCGTAAGAATCTTTTGATAAGTCATTTTTTACGTTGATAACTTATTTAATTATTTGTTAATTTTACGACATTTTTACCATCTGAAACCTGTTTGGTAATCATTTTGTTTTCAGTTTTCAATTTATATTTACAAAAATTTTAAAAACTGTCATAAAAACTTGTTTGATAATTTTTTTAGTTTATAAAT
>NW_021024782.1:1100554-1118346 GCF_004153795.1 Camellia sinensis
GCCTCATTTGTGGATTATATACATGTTGATGATTTGTTATTTCCTTTTTATTTAAGGCATGCATGTATTGATATGAATGTATTGGGAACAAACCAAAATGCTATTTTGAGATTTTGGAAAGTGGAGTATTTGTGAACATGTTTTCACAAAAGGTCATTTTGTTCTAGACAAGCCTCTAGAGGGAAGAGTAATGGGCTTGGTGAAATTGTTTTTTTTGCTAAAACTGTTATAGTCATGAAAGTTTGGAAAAATGGGTAATTAAAAGAAAAGAAGGTGTACCGCTTATAGCGTTGAATGAAATGGTTGTTTTTGAGAAAAGTTCATACTTATGTATATTTTTGTATAAACTGCCACATTACTATTATAGTATGAGATTGAACATTCATGATCATAGCTATCTGTAAGTTGTTATTGTTGAGGATCATGTTGAGATCTCTACTGGACTATATGTTCATCCCACGTTGTTGAATCTTTTTCAAGTGATAGCCAGGATGTGCTACAAGGTTTTGGATCTTCTTATTTGTTGGCCACGGGGCCTCTTTTGTGTTGGCGGAATGCCATTTATGTAAAAGGGTTATACCTTTCTTCTTGGCTTTTTAATGATGTAAGCCCAAGGGCAATTTATTTAGTGTTCTCATGTTGTATTTACTTGCATACGAATGAGAGCAATGTTATTCACTTCTACAAGTTGAATATACGAGTTTATTTCCGCATGTTATCTCTGAAATGGAATTAAGTAAATGAAATTGGTAATACTTCGAGTAATAAAAAGTGGGGCGTGACAGGTGGGGAGGTTCATGAGTGTTATGTTTGTCATATCCTGTAAAAGAATTTATTAGAAAAAAGGCACGAGAATCACCATGTTAGTACCCAAACTGTCATTTTTTCCCCAAGAATGTCCATATTATTAATTGATCTAATAAATAACTGCTAACAATTGTTAAATTCAACTCACCATCATCTTCATTCATGAAATCATTAAAACATTTAAACAGAAAACAGAAGGATATAGGTACTTGAAACCCAAAATAAAATTTATTTCTTAAGCTTCAGCTTCGATGGACAACACTGCAAAACTCAATTCCATTAAATTTATTTCTATAACCTCTGTTCAACAATCATCATATTGACCTCAATTTAACTCTTACCATGCTACTTAGACATTCATAATCTATGCTACTTACAGCCAAATGTTACTAATAATATGTAATCTCTTACCATGTTACTTAGACATTCATAATCTATAACAACTCCAAAAAATTACATATTATCCAGCAAAGGATTACATATATCCAGCAACAGATTACATATTATTGCCAAATGCTTCATTTTGGACTGCTCAATGCTGCTTCAATAGTGCATAGCCATGCTGCTTCATTCTGGACTGCATCATTCTGAAATTCTGGACTGCATCATTCTGAACTTCATGTAATTCTGGACTGCATCATTCTTAAATTCTGGACTGCATCATTCTGAGCTTCAATTCTGGAGTGCTTTATTCTGGACTGCATCATTCTGAACTTTATTCGGCTGAACCTGTCATTCTGCTTCAAACAATCAACCTGTGATTCTGCTTCTGAACCTGTCATTCTACACAAATTGACTGAATCTGAAATTCAGATTAACCTCTTCAGAATCTGAATCTGAAAATCAGATTAACCTGTTCACAATCTGAAATTAACCTGTTCAGAATCTGTTCAAAATCTGAAATTAACCTCTTCATAACCTATTCAAAACCTGTTCAAGACCACATTAACCTGTTCATAACCTATTCAAAACCTGTTCAAAACCAGATTAACATGTTCAGAATCTGAAATACAAAATCTGAAATTAACCTCTTCAGAACCTGTTCAAAACCACATTAACCTGTTCAGAACCTGTTCAAAACCTGTTCAAAACCAGATTAACATGTTCAGAATCTGAAATACAAAATCTGAAATTAACCTGTTCAGAATCTGTTCAAAATCTAAAATTAACCTGTTCAAAACCTGTTCAAAACCAAATATAATCTGTTTCGAATCTGTTCAAAACCTATTCAGAATCAAATATAACCTGTTCCGAATTTGTTCAAAACCTATTCGCCATTCCTGATTCACTGAAAGATGAGCTTCCAATTTTGTCCACCATTTGCAATGCGCTCTCTTGTGTCCCATCCATACACGGAAAATAATATAGGATTGACCTTGCGGCACCTAAAAATACCATAATAACAAAATATCATTAATAAGTTCAAACATAATGTAATGAACACCATACAAAAAATTGTACTGGACCATGAAACACATACCTGCTCGTACGTATTGTCTTCCATCCCATCCGTACAACCGAAATTCAACTTATGAGGTTCACATTGAGCCATCTTACGACCCTATAGTAACACACATTGGTGAAAAAGTTTGACAAAAATAAATTCAAGTCTTTTACATACAAGCAGAAAATGAAATTTATACCTGGACTAAAAATTTATACTTTCTATAAACCTCTTGCTTGCTTGGTGATTATCAACATGTTGGCATCTAAGATGGGGAAACCATGCCATTGAAAGAAGCTTTAAACTGATAAAACCTCCTTCAAACCTTCTCTTTCAGAGTCACATTGATGATTCCTATTGGAGATTTAGGTCGATAATGTTCATCCGTATCCACCTCTTCAATTTCCTGGTAAACACATTGCAGGACATGCGTTCAAACATCAATAAAGAATATGATTTAATGACTTGAAAACTAAAAGCATGGCATATCTTTTAGTTATTGGCTTTTCGCTTGCAAAGATGTGTAGTGTTTTCCATGAATTAGATTCAATAATTAACCATTGGCTGTTAGCTTGAATAGTCCAAATTTCAGCTGTATTGTTACTTGTACCAATGGGATATTCAAAAGCTTAAATGCAGTGACCAGTATTATCTCTGAAGATGCCACCAATGCTTGCTCGACCAGGGTTACCTTGACAAGCACCATCCGTGTCGAGTTTGTTAACCGAGAGTGTGTACTTTAAAAGTGTTCATCAGAATAGAGAGTGCAAACTTAGTAGCATATGATATCTTGTGAAGGTGTAAAGGTTGATTTTCAAGAAGCATTTTATTCGTAGTTGTCCACATTTGCCAAGAGTAAGAAAAGTTTAAGTGAAGCATGATTGGTAAAGTTTAGATTTAGCCGAAATGATAGTGCCATTAGGGAAATAATTGGATTTAAACATCAAAGCCCATAAAGATTCAGAATGTCTCAATAAGTGCCATCCCAACTTCATCATGTAGGGCTGGTTAAGCATCGTTAGGTTTTAATGCCTCATCCTCCATAATTAATAGGGCGACAAACCGTGGACCAAGCTGATGTACTTCGTCGATAATATCCCAAAATGTTGATTTAGAAACTAGTGACCAGTTTCTAGCAATTGATAAATTGAATACATGCTTCTACCTAGTTGAAGACAACAATCTAATTCTGCAGAATATGATACAGTTATTTACAGTTAATCTCATGAGCCACTGCCAGAGAAAGAGAGAGAGAGAGAGATTATGCACAATTTATGTATTAATTAAAAACTTAAATCAAGTATAGTTATGCACAATTTATATATTAATTGCAAACTTCAGTCAATGAATCGAATGTACAAATATTTGTTTGACTAGAAGGGATTAGAAAAGCTTAATAGGAACCTGTCCAATTAGGGAATATAATACATGGGATTTGGGAGCTTGAACGAGCGGATGGAAACTGATGAACCCAAAAGATCGCTCCATTGGTCTCCAGAGTTGCCCAAAATCCAGTATCCCTCTTCCACCATCTCATTCCTCTTCTTCGACTTGTATATTGTCGCTAGCTTCCCGTGGTCCTCAGTTGCTCTGCACGGTTTAAGACACTTGAAATTTAGTAAAAATATGCAACAAAGGAGACCATCTGTAATTTAATATTAAAAATAAAAACCATATTTAAATTGGAGGTTTAATTCCCCATCAAAGAAGGCCCA
This sequence comes from Camellia sinensis, assembly GCF_004153795.1. Lineage (NCBI taxonomy): Eukaryota > Viridiplantae > Streptophyta > Magnoliopsida > Ericales > Theaceae > Camellia > Camellia sinensis. The sequence goes on from NW_021024782.1 coordinate 1,104,521, forward strand.
TAAAATTTTATTTTTTTTATTTTATTTTTTTTTGTTGATAAATCAAAAAGCTCATCATGTTCACCCTTCCATCATTGAAAATTAATCTGTGGCCCAAAAAACACATTGGACAAGATCATAAGGAAATTGAATTCATCCTATGAGAGGGACAAGTTAGTCACTCTTTAAAAAAATTGGCAAAAGTTGCCTTTTAGCATTGAGTAAAATTGAAATAACTTTCTTTATAAAACTAATGCTATTAAAGCAGATGAATATATTCTATAGACCATCACATCAGTGTAACATTTGAGATACAAATTTCATAATATGAGTAGTGACAATTAACTAGCTCCTAATATCAAATCTTCTAGGAAAAAATTATTACTGTTTGATCACACAAGGTAGGACTATAAAGGAATTGGCTATGGGCTAGCTTTAGTTGAGCCGAATTCAATTGAAGAAGAAACAAATCAGATTGGAATTTAATTTACATCATTAATTTGGCCGTTAATTCAACAATTGCTGCCACATTCATGAGTCTAGATTTGGTTTGCGATATATTTTCAACAGGACTTGACTGAATTATCAAGTCACAAGAACCAAAGAACGAAAACAAGGATGTTTGTGTGTAAAAAAAAAAAATCAAGTATGCATTTTCCCATTTGTGCAGTGCATGCATGCACAAGCAGCGATAGATGCATAACTAGATTGAGGTTTTATTCACTGAATTAAAAAAATATCCAATTTGATTCTTTTGTCAATGGATATATTACATCACATATGCCACTGGAAGGAAATACTGCAATGTTCCTCAATTTGTAGTTATTTATCAGAATATCTAATATGTATCATAAAATACATATCAAAGTGTATATGATATACACTATTTGAAATGTATATGTCATAACATGAAAATAAAGATGTGTATTATAGCATAACCCTTCCCTTTGTTTTGTGTTATCATTAGAAACACTACAAGAAATTTGAGTTTTAGTGGTGTTTTTTAAAATGTCGCTAAAAGCCTGAAAAACGCTGTAAAATATTACAACAATGTTTAAAATTTTCGTCGTTGATATGACCGCCGCAATAGCTTTACAACGTTTGAAAACCGTCATTAAAATTATTAGACGGTGTTTTTTAAAATGCCGCAAAATCTTTTACATCCGCTTCCATTTCCATCACAAACTAATGCATGACGTCATTTAGTGGCGTTCTAAATGACGTTTTTTAAAAAAACGCCACTTTTTTTTCTCCTTGATTCAGAAATATGAGAAAAATTACAATCAATATTTTGTCCAAAGCGTAGCATTTCAGAAGATATGCACTGAAAGATTCAACACAATTATGAAGCCCCGTTTGCCAAGATTCTAAAATATAGTACAAGCCAAAGAATTTAACTAAAGAAGGCAGCTTGATGTAATAACAAACAAATCTAAGCCAAATAAGTGCAAAAAAATATTTAAACTAAAAAAGTCCAAAAAAACAACAAAAAATTAATGCCTTTTTCACAATTTAGTAAAGGATTATAAGCAAATGTCTTTCTTTGCCTCAAAGAACTCGCCTTCTCCCTTCTTTTTCTTCTTCTCGACTTGCTTTGCAAAATACTTGTCATCAAACTTTTCAACATTGTCCAGTTCCAAAAAAAAAAAAAAAAAACTTTTCAACATTGACGCCAGAGATGTCCACCTTGGTCGAAGTATCAATCAAATAAGATTGATTTACATGTCTAAGAGGAACACCATTAAGCTTGAAAGGTCCCGTAGAAGCAATGGAGAAAATGAGACAGTAATTCAAAAGCTACTCAACAATATCTTACCAAACCAAGTGAAAAAAACATGCCTAATGGAAAATCGTAGGGCTTCCCTTGGGAGTGCACAATTCCACAATGGTATTCTTTACCAAACGAGCTCGTACTACCAACAAAATCAAGCAATGGTAATGCTATCTATCAAGACCAGATCAAGAATTGCAATCCTTCCAAATCATATATTGCATAAGTCATGAACAAGTAAATTTTCCAAGGACCAACCACGGATCTCATGAGAATATGGCAATCAATACAGCCAAGTCATGTCAAACTAATATTTATGCAACAAAGCAACAGTAATCATACTCTATGATTCCACATACACAATTTTATGTGACTAAGCAACACCATTCATAGGATATCCAACATCAAACTATGCAGCATCACATAAACTAACAGGTATTTGCCATCATCAAACCCAAGAACATAAGAGAGAATAAAAATAAAATAAAAACCCACCTTGCAAAAATTAAAAATTAAAAGATACAAATTTAGTACCTTAGGTAGTGATGACGCAGCTCTTGCTTGGAAAAGACATTTTTTAATCTAAAAGTACTATGCATTTACCAACTTGCCAAGTTTAGAACAAAAGAAAAAAGATGCAAGCCCTCAAATATTCAATTCCCTATAGGTCTTAAAAAAATTCAGAATTCAAACATAAGAACCCAAAACAAACATTTGAACAAGTGGAATCAGCTATGGCAAAATCAAAAGATGGTAGGCACACTACAACATATAAAAGTTTTAGAGACCAAATGTTTTGGTCTCTAAAAGTGAAAATTTTGTTGTAAAAGACATTTAAAGACCAATTTCCATCTTCATGAGGATAGTTGCTAAAAGGTCGTCCCGAAAAGTAAAAAATAAGGCATTTAGCGACAAAATTTTGAAAATGTCACTAATAAATAGACTTTTAGGGACAAAATAATTTAGTCTCAAAATGATTTATTTTTTGAGACAAAAAATTTGATCCCAAAAGGATAATAATTCATCACTAATGTCCAATTTTTGTTGCTAAAATTATAATGACGACACTTTTCCAACAAAATTATTTGGTCTCTAAAAAATAATTTTGTCCCTAAATTTTGGTTTCTAAAACCTTAATTTTTTGTAGTGACAATAACTTGAGAGAAGAAATCAACAGAAGTATCACAAATTTAAAACTAATGAGAAGGTGCATTATGTTCTTGTATACAGCTTGTTATTGAGGTGGTTGTTTGTAAGCAGCACGTCACCCATTTCTTAGTGCGATGGTTGCATGTAGGACACATGTTAATAGGTGGCTACATGCAAAACCATGTCACTTGCCATTGAATGTTTGCATGAACATCATGTGTCACTAGCTTGTTATGGAGTGGTTGCATTGTATGTCTACCACTAGTCCACTTCTTGTTATTTTGTAGTTTTTCTATTCCAAAGTACTTCATAAGGAAGTAACTTCCTTGGCTACTTATATATAGGGTTGTAATTACTCTTTTTAAGGATGTCTTTGAAGAACTGAAACTTAAGATTTTGAGATTTTATTTTAGCCTTACTTTGTTATTTCTTGTGGCTTGGTTTTGAGACCCACAGCTCGTGGAATTTGACCCTTACTTGCTAGATTTTGCATAAATCAATCCTAAAATTTGATTTTACAAAGTTTGAGAAAACTGCCCCCCACACCCCAAAAGAGGAGTTTTTTCCAAGTTTGACCCTAGTCAAAGAAGTCAAAACACGCAGCACCAAAAGGGCCATACTTTTGGAGATCATAACTCAAAAATGTGGTTCTAAAAAAGCCTTTTCCATCCCCAACTCAGTTTCTTGGTAACTATGATTGAGACCACCACCATTTATATAAACATGTTTATTGTAATAACTCAACTAACCAATTGTCAAATAAGCCTAGAAATAAAAGTCTACATAGATATTTTATATTTATTATATACATACCCCATGTATTCTAAGGATCTTTTTTTCTGTCAAAAAACTACAAAAATAACATCTTTCTCCAAGAAAGACAATCCTAATATTACATCCTTTGCCAGCAGTGGTAACCATAATGATCACATCTTATCCTCAAGAGTTCAAGAATGCCTCCAGCAAAAAACAAAAACAAAAACAAAAAAATTTGGTGGCATTGGATCAAATATACATTCACAATCCACATTACAAACTTCAACACTTTGAATGATACTGCAGTTCAAGAAAAAAGCAAATATCACAATCACAAAGTTAAAAAGCTACATAAAAATATTGTTGTACTAAATGCCCATTATTAGCAAATATGGTGCTATTAACTTTATTTTATTGGCTGCAAATACGGTGCTATTGTTAACAGGCAACAATCTTGTCAGATTTGCTTTTCCTATTTCTAATTAGATAACCAATCAATGTTTCAAATTAGATTTCAAATATAATTCTAAAAAGCTCATCTTTGAGAAAAAAACTAACGTCGATCATTTTTTATTTTTTACTTTTTTAAAAAGGTAAGGAAACAACAACTGCCATGCCATTTGAACTGCTCGTAGGTAGTAATTCAAAGCTGGGACAATGGAGTACATACACTAGTATGATCCCTAAAACAATGGAGTACCTACTACACTACAATGCAGTCAAAAGAAGTCATGACAATAACCAATTAGTGATCCCCAAGACAAAGGTAGCCTTTCTATAGTCACTGCAAAGTCCCTTTCTCTAGTAATAACATGCATTGCAGTAATCAGCTACTTGGTCATATCATGGCAAACAATATGCTGCCAAGCCCAGCCATGATATTGCTCCCATTATTTGCACAACTACCGCGCACCTAAATAGTAAATACAGAGTCTCTAACAAGGTAGCCCACTTAAAAGAGTATTTTCTGAACTGATTACAACCATGTCAATTAAAATTCTAAACTAATTCTCTGCAGATTATTGCTCCTATCAAATAAATTAATCGTTACAAACAACTCTGCACTCAGTTCTGATACAAATTCAAGAAGACGTACATTCAATATAAAAATTTCAAGTTCTAAACTTTACTAATAATTCATTACTAATGTCCAATTTTTGTTGCTAAAATTATAATGACAACACTTTTCCAACAAAATTATTTGGTCTCTAAAAAATAATTTTGTCCCTAAATTTTGGTTTCTAAAACCTTAATTTTTTGTAGTGACAATAACTTGAGAGAAGAAATCAACAGAAGTATCACAAATTTAAAACTAATGAGAAGGTACATTATGTTCTTGTATACAGCTTGTTATTGAGGTGGTTGTTTGTAAGCAGCACGTCACCTATTTCTTAGTGCGATGGTTGCATGTAGGACACATGTTAATAGGTGGCTACATGCAAAACCATGTCACTTGCCATTGAATGTTTGCATGAACATCATGTGTCACTAGCTTGTTATGGAGTGGTTGCATTGTATGTCTACCACTAGTCCACTTCTTGTTATTTTGTAGTTTTTCTATTCCAAAGTACTTCATAAGGAAGTAACTTCCTTGGCTACTTATATATAGGGTTGTAATTACTCTTTTTAAGGATGTCTTTGAAGAACTGAAACTTAAGATTTTGAGATTTTATTTTAGCCTTACTTTGTTATTTCTTGTGGCTTGGTTTTGAGACCCACAGCTCGTGGAATTTGACCCTTACTTGCTAGATTTTGCATAAATCAATCCTAAAATTTGATTTTACAAAGTTTGAGAAAACTGCCCCCCACCCCCCAAAAGAGGAGTTTTTTTCCAAGTTTGACCCTAGTCAAAGAAGTCAAAACACGCAGCACCAAAAGGGCCATACTTTTGGAGATCATAACTCAGAAATGTGGTTCTAAAAAAGCCTTTTCCATCCCCAACTCAGTTTCTTGGTAACTATGATTGAGACCACCACCATTTATATAAACATGTTTATTGTAATAACTCAACTAACCAATTGTCAAATAAGCCTAGAAATAAAATAGTCTACATAGATATTTTATATTTATTATATACATACCCCATGTATTCTAAGGATCTTTTTTTTCTGTCAAAAAACTACAAAAATAACATCTTTCTCCAAGAAAGACAATCTTGATATTGCATCCTTTGCCAGCAGTGGTAACCATAATGATCACATCTTATCCTCAAGAGTTCAAGAATGCCTCCAGCAAAAAACAAAAACAAAAACAAAAACAAAAAAATTTGGCGGCATTGGATCAAATATACATTCACAATCCACATTACAAACTTCAACACTTTGAATGATACTGCAGTTCAAGAAAAAAGCAAATATCACAATCACAAAGTTAAAAAGCTACATAAAAATATTGTTGTACTAAATGCCCATTATTAGCAAATATGGTGCTATTAACTTTATTTTATTGGCTGCAAATACGGTGCTATTGTTAATAGGCAACAATCTTGTCAGATTTGCTTTTCCTATTTCTAATTAGATAACCAATCAATGTTTCAAATTAGATTTCAAATATAATTCTAAAAAGCTCATCTTTGAGAAAAAAACTAACGTCGATCATTTTTTATTTTTTACTTTTTTAAAAAAGTAAGGAAACAACAACTGCCATGCCATTTGAACTGCTCGTAGGTAGTAATTCAAAGCTGGGACAATGGAGTACATACACTAGTATGATCTCTAAAACAATGGAGTACCTACTACACTACAATGCAGTCAAAAGAAGTCACGACAATAACCAATTAGTGATCCCCAAGACAAAGGTAGCCTTTCTATAGTCACTGCAAAGTCCCTTTCTCTAGTAATAACATGCATTGCAGTAATTAGCTACTTGGTCATATCATGGCAAACAATATGCTGCCAAGACCAGCCATGATATTGCTCCCATTATTTGCACAACTACCGCGCACCTAAATAGTAAATATAGAGTCTCTAACAAGGTAGCCCACTTAAAAGAGTATTTTCTGAACTGATTACAACCATGTCAATTAAAATTCTAAACTAATTCTCTGCAGATTATTGCTCCTATCAAATAAATTAATCGTTACAAACAACTCTGCACTCAGTTCTGATACAAATTCAAGAAGACGTACATTCAATATAAAAATTTCAAGTTCTAAACTTTACTTTAACAACGAGATTCTTATTTTATTTTTTATTTTTAGTCTCTGCACTCAAAGAAAAAACAAGAATTATGTCACGCCCTCAAAAATAACCCATTATATATATATATCATTGACATGCATTATTTAAAGAAAACACTTTATTAATTCATTCATCATAGTATTACCAAATAAAAACATTACATGTAACATCAAATTAAATGCCATAATTTCTTTTAATAATTTATATACATGGTTATAGATGAAGAAAACTAGGTTTGCTCTGAGTTCTAACTGGATCAGAAAAACATTGTGCCAAAGTTTCAACTTGAATCAATCCATGTTTTCTTTTTTCTTCCTCCCCCTTACTCTTCATCTTCCATTCTAATTCAAATAAAATCAAACTGATGAGCTTTCTCTATGAATCTCATCCAATATAATAGAGCAATCAATCACCAATCTAACAATTGCAAAGCAATCAGACAATAAAATTACTTACAAAAACTCTCTGTATAACATATCAAATCCAACTGTTGATCAGATCAAGAGGACAACAATTCAAATATAACTTTCGATTACAGCACCACAGGAAAATGTACACTAAACGAGCTTCAAAATCTGAATATAAACTAGTTTACAACTCAAATGAAATCTAACAAATTTGTTTTTTTGCAACCACCATATATATATATATATTTTTTTTCATTTATTAGCAAATGAAATCTAAGAAAAAAATATATGAAAGGCAATACATGAATTTTTTTAATTTTCTGAAAAATGTACCTGAGATAAAGAGCAAGATAGATCTGATCTGATTCAAACTCGATTTCGGATTTGCGATTTGCAAACTCAAATGGGAGCTAATAGCGAGAGAGATTGAGTTCGAGTTCGATTAGCCTCGAGATCGATGAAGAACAGAGATCGTTGCGATTGATGAAGAACAACTAGAACAAACCCATGGTGGAGACGTCCAGAGAGTGAGAGCTTGCGAAGAAGATGTCGACATGGCTGAAGCCCGGATCGCCGACGAGGCTGGTGGTCCTTGGAAGCTTCAGCTATGGCGGAAGAGAAGAGGGAGGAGAAGAGCCAACAAGAGGGCCAAACACGACTGATTCAATTTTGTTTCGCCTTCTAACCGGTGTAGCCGGTTGCCTATTTGAGATTTCAATTATTTAAGTAATTTAGTTATGATCTGGTTATGAGATAATATGGTATAAATAAGTAACTGAATATAACTAAGTTATGACTCAATATGATAGTGATTATGACTAATATGATATTGGTTATGACATAAAACCATATAAGTTTATAACTAAATGTATGGTACATCTAAATGTACCATAGCACACAAAATGATTCCTTCACTTTTGAGAATTCCATGACTTATGCAACATCTTTACGTGATATTGTGTTACAACCATATGGAGATCATGACCGAATTCTTTCTTCCATTTCAACAGCAGGCATTCCATTAGAGAAGATTTTAATATACGAAGATTCTGGCTTGAGCTTACATGGACTCTCGACTTTCTTGTGTGCATGTCCATCTTTGACACACTTGACACTTCATGACATAGACTTTCTCAATGACGATTCCATGAGGGATTTATGCCAATATCTTTCTAGTCTTGTGTACATAAAGCTTTCGTGTTCAACCTTAACTACCACAACCTTCTTCCTTCTTACGAAAGAATGTCCTGTGCTTTCAGAAATTGATCTGGGCTTTCTAAAGCTACAGGTTGAAGATGATTTAGACATGGTGTTGAACATTTACATTATGCAATAATCAATATACATTGCACATCATGCAACGTCACATGCTTCAGATGTTAAAGTTCACATCATTAATTGTGTACATAAAGCTTTCGTGTTCAACCTTAACCGCCACAACCTTCTTCCTTCTTACGAAAGAATGTCCTGTGCTTTCAGAAATTGATCTGGGCTTTCTAAAGCTACAGGTTGAAGATGATTTAGACATGGTGTTGAACATTTAAATTATGCAATAATCAATATACATTGCACATCATGCAACATCACATGCTTCAGATGTTAAAGTTCACATCATTAAATGCAAAACATTAAAATATGATAATTCACAACAATAAGACTCCAGTTGATGTAAACATTCACATTCACTAAAATGCCCCATCAATATTTTAATTTATGCTCTACCTATCCTGTAAAACATCTTGATGGTGATGCTAATGGGGTTGTTTTCCCCAGAGCCCTGTTAAACTCTATTTAATATATATTATCTCTCTTAAAAAAAAAATAATCACCCATCTAATAAGTATACACACATTGATACATAATACAATATCAATTCATTTAGAAACAAAAAGTCGAATCCAATTTTAATTAATTGTTGAATAATTCTAAACATACATCTCTACCAAACATTATTGAACATGAATCCTTACCAAACGCATACCTATATGGAGTTGCAAAACAAAAATGATGCTAACCTTCATTCAACAATTCTGAACTTGTGATGGATATGAATCGTCCCTCCGATTTAAAGAAAACAAAGTTTCAAAATAGCAACAATGGAAGAAAATCGAGTTTCAAACCACAACAATAGAAGAAGACAATATTCTTTTGCTCTCTCACCACAAACGTATAAACAAAACCCTTACAAAAAACATATAATGGAAACGTATCCAATGATTCTTCCAATATCACTTATCACCAAAACTGTCAAAACAGAAATAACAAAATATGGAAAACATATATATATATATATATATATATATATATATATATCTTATTGTGTATAATACTTATTATCAAAATAAAACAAAAGGTTATTATAGTCCCAAAAAAATTACAAATTAGGAAAATATAACCTCCTGAGATAGAAGTTTAAATATATGAGACTTGATAGAACAATAGAAAACTTTATGGATTTATTAGGTTGTAAGTTTACTAAATGAGATTTATAAATAAATCCCTCTAAATGTTTGATTTGATTTGATTTTCATAAACTTGCTTCAGAATTTTTTTTTTAAAGTTAAAAATTAATTTAGTGAAAGAAATAAAAAAATAAAAAATACTTATCATTTTTACATTATTTTTATTTTTTGGAAGGTCAGAAATAATTTTTAAAAATTTAAAAATACTTTTTTGACATTTATTTTTATCAAATTAATTCCCATTTAAAAAAAATTATAAAAAGTAAACCAAACAAGGCCTAATCTCTCGAAAATTGATAAGATTTCTTAAGAATTGAAATTAATTTAAATTTTATCTAATCATACACCACACATTGTTCTTTCTTGTAAGTTCTGTTTCTGTGTTGAAAACTTATTTCGAATTTTACTTCGAGTGTGTAATGTATATTTAAAATTAGTGAGACATGTGTCACACTGACAATGAATATAGGCCATTAATTTATTTTTTTTAAATAATTTTTTGTGATTTTTTTTCTTTTTTGGGATTTGTAGTAATACTATTTATTTTAAGGTTAAAATTAATATATATATATATATATATATCCTAATTTCTTATCAAACCAAACATACAAAATAATTATTTCCTTTTAACACATGAAAATGTAGTTTCTTAGATGCATTCCATGTCACTTTGAAATCCAATTAATAAAATGTTTTTTTGCTTAAATTCTAAAAAAAATTAGTTCCAAATCAATTTTATTTATATATTTATTTTCATTTAGCAATTTCCTATTGAGCACTCGGGTTATAAGTCCAATTTCAAAACTTTCGAGGCAATAGTTCCAAGATCTATTTGTTTGCAAAACAATCTTAAGATACAATTTTTGAGAAAATTTTTTAAAATTTTGTTTCGTTCAATTTTTTTTAAAACAATTTTCAAAATTACTTTCTCTTTCCTACATAACAATCAATCACTTTTTCTCTCTTCTCTCTCATTCTCAATCATTTTTTCTCTTACATACATCTACTCAACTACAACAAAATATTAAATCATCTTAAATTCTCAAACTCCAAAACTATTTTCAAAATATACAACCAAACAAACTAAAAAAATTTCTAAACTCTTTTCCTAATTTTTTTTTTTTTGAAAATTTATCTATTTAATTTGGGGCAAAAATGTAATTTTTTTAACCTTTTTCCATTTCAAATCTGACAGCAGGGGCAAAATTGATAGTAACTTAAATAGTATAGGGGTAAGCGTGAAAATAAGATTAGTCTAGGGAGTCATTGAAAATCATGACAAAGTATAAGGGTAAAAATGAAATAATCTCAAATATATATATATATATATATATTTAAAATAATAATTTGTTCTTCTCAATAAATAATTTTATTAGTTATGTTCTTAGCTCTATAAAAGATCTACTATTCGACCAAATACCATATATCTCATATAAATGGAGTCATCATCAATTATCTCTTTCATTTTCTATATCTTTCTGTTTTGTCAAAGGCACATCGATTTGTAATTAATCAATCCACACAGTTGTTAGATGCACGCTAGTAAATAACATCTCTATGTAAACTTTTACATTATAGATGCACGCTAGTAAATAACATTCCATCATGAAACCAACACACACTCAATGTTACATGAGGGTGTGAACATTAACATTGGGTGCGACTACCTATTTGTATTGCAGAATTTATGTAAACATTCACATTTCCATGTACACGCTATGTTTGTAACCAAAATTACATATTATTATTTATGCTAGTATCACTATTTTTGAATGTGAATATTAACACATTGTTGTTTGCGCTTGCATGACTATTTCTTGAATGTGAATATTAACGTTGACTAATGATGTGATGATCACAACATCAATTGTAACACATTACAATGTGATAATCCGCAAGTAATAACTCCATACAATGTGAACACTCATACTATGTAATAATCATGCAAAAACTATGCAAAAATCATACGATAATCAATGATATATGTGAACATTTACATTATGCAATAATCAGTTTACATTGCAGATCATGCAACATCATATGCTTCAAATGTTAAAGTTCACATCACTAAATGCAAAATATTAAAATATGATAATTCACAATAATAAGACTTGAGTTAATGTAAACGTTCACATTCACTGAAATACCCTATCAATATTTTATTTTATGCTCTACCTATCTTGTAAAACATCTTGATGATGATGCTAATGGGGTTGTTTTCCCCAGAGCCCTGTTAAACTCTATTTAATATATATTATCTCTCTTAAAAAATAAAAAAATAAAAAACCCAAGTAATAAGTATACACACGTTGATACATAATACAAACAAAAAGTCGAATCTAATTTTGATTAATTACTGAATAATTCTAAACATGCATCCCTACCAAACATTATTGAACATGAATTCTTACCAAATGCATAGCTACATGCAGTTGCAAAACAAAAATGATGCTAACCTTCATTCAACAATTATGAACTTGTAATGGATATGAAAAATTGTCCCCTAGACTGAAAGAAAATGAAGTTTCAAAATCGCAAAAATGAAAAAAAAAAAAAATAGAGTTTCAAATCACAACAATAGAAGAAGACAATATTCTTTTGCTCTCTGACCACAAATGTATAAACAAAACCCTTACAAAAAAACATATAATAGAAACGTATCCAATGATTCTTCCAATATCAGTGATCACCAAAACTGTCAAAACAAAAATAACAAAATATGGAAAACATATATATCTTATTGTATATAATACGTATTATCAAAACAAGGCAAAAGGGTGTTACAGTCCCAAAAAATTATAAATTAGGAAAAGAGGACCTCCTGAGATAGAAGTTTAAATATATGAGACTTGATAGAATAATAGGAAACTTTATGGACTTATTGGATTGTATTTTTATTAAATGAGATTATAAATAAATCTCTCTAAATGTTTGGTTCGATTTTCATAAACTTGTTTAAGAATTTTTTTAAATAAGTTAAAAATTAATTTAGTGAAAGAAATAAAAAAAAATCAAAAATACTTATTATTTTTATCTTTTGGGAAGTCAGAAATAATTTTTTAAAATTTAAAAATATTTTTTTTGCATTTATTTTTATCAAATTAATTTCCATTTTGTCAAAAAAAATTATGAAATAGAAACCAAACAAGGCCTAATCTCTCGAAAATTGATCAGATTTCTTAAGAATTGAAATTAATTTAAATTTTATCTAATCATGCACCACACATTTTTCTTTTTTGTAAGTTATGTTTTTGTGTTGAAAACTTATTTTGAATCTTATTCCGAGTGTGTAATGTACATTTAAAATTAGTAAGATGTGTATCACACTGGCAATGAATATATGCCATTAATTCATTTTTTTGAATAATCTTTGTGAATTTTTTTTTTTTTTTTTTTGGATTTGTAGTAGTACTATTTGTTTGAAGGTTAATTAATAATATATATATATATATATATCCTAATTTCTTATCAAACCAAACATACAAAATAATTATTTCCTTTTAACACATGAAAATGTAGTTTCTTAGATGCATTCCATGTCACTTTGAAATCCAATTAATAAAATGTTTTTTTGCTTAAATTCTAAAAAAATTTAGTTCCAAATCAATTTTATTTATTTATTTATTTTCATTTAGCAATTTCCTATTGAGCACTCGGGTTATAAGTCCAATTTCAAAACTTTCGAGGCAATAGTTCCAAGATCTATTTGCTTGCAAAGCAATCTTAAGATACAATTTTTGAGAAAAATTTTCAAAATTTTGTTTGGTTCAAATTTTTTGAAAACAATCTCCAAAATTACTTTCTCTCTCCTACATATCAATCAATCACTTTTTCTCTCTTCTCTCTCATTCTCAATCATTTTTTCTCTTACATACATCTACTCAACTACAACAAAATATTAAATCATCTTAAATTCTCAAACTCCAAAACTATTTTCAAAATATACAACCAAACAAACTAAAAAAATTTCTAAACTCTTTTCCTAATTTTTTTTTTTTTGAAAATTTATCTATTTGCCATTACCTTACTTTTTTTTTTGTTTATATGTCCATTATCCATCTATTTGTCCATGTCATCAATCTATCCATTTATCTGTATACATACCATCCTTCTATTTGTCTAC
>NW_021024782.1:1131829-1197805 GCF_004153795.1 Camellia sinensis
TATATATATATATATATATATTCATTTCTTCTTTTATTCGTCAAATGTAGGATTAGACATAGAGTTACTCGATTCGTGAAACCCACCAAACCTAAACTGCCTGCACTTATTTGGACGATTTCACAAAATCGTTGAGGTCGGATGCGGGTTAGGATTTTCCTATTTTACGGGTTGCGGGTGAGTCACAGGTTTTACCCGCATTCACCCGCCCGCATCTTTATACATTTTTTTTATAAAAAAAAAATCTAGATCGTCAGATTTTATTATAAGTTTTGTAGAAGGGAAAGATAAAGTTAGTGGCAAATTTTTTTCTATCTCATAATTCTTCTCATCATTTGAGTTCTCTATTGTGTTTGGACAAAATTTCAAGGTTTGTTTCACAAATTATTTTCTTTGTATCCTATACCACAAAATAGGTGTATAAAACATAATTTTTTTTTTCCCTTTTCTCGTAAAGAAAATTCTTAGAAAGAGCACTAAGATTTTCTATGAAGATTGAAGATTAAATAAATTATATGATTTTTATTTTCTATGGAGTTTACGAGTTTGCAAATATTTTTATTTTATTTTATTTAATGGGTTTGAATAAAGTTTGACAATAATTTATTTTGGTTCCTAACTAGTTATTATTATTGCATTTTGACTTTTGGATAAATATAAAAGTTAATAAAGAATTATTTTTGAATAAAATTAAGAATTTGAATAATTTTACTTTATTTATGTTATTAGGTACTGATAAATGAATTTTGAAGGAAAAAGTTCAATCTTCAAATTGCCACTCGTACATCCACAAATTATACCCACATAAATTACAATTCGCATATAATTATAAATTTAATTTTTCGCAAACATGTAAACCGAGCCAAACCACAAACCAAATCCTCAAAAATCAATCCGCGAACCCCCTGGACACATGTATGCCATAGTCTTAACCCCATTCCATAGTAGCATCTTATCTTCTGAGTCCTGGGAAGTGCACCCAGATAAAATGGAAATACTCTTTCTGTTGTGCTCTGGGCTCTCCACATTCTTCACATCCTTCCTTCTCTCTCTCCTCCTTCCCTTCCGCTCCCTTCTCCGCCGCCGTCCCACCTCCGCCGCCGGAGTCGAACCGGTTTCCCTCTACCAAGGCACCGTCTGGCACGAGCGCCGCCGTCCCCTCCGCCATTCTTTCCGGTACTCCGCCCGCTATGCTCTCATTGACCTCGACCGCGCTCCCCACCCTCCTCCCAACCATCTCTCCGCCGATGACTGTCGCTCCCTCGCCCAAACCAACGGTCCAGTGTAAATTCATTTACTTACTCTTGTTTTTTTATGCAAATTATTATAATATTCTTCTTTATAGGGGTTGCTTCTTTTGGATTTGAATTTGAATTTTGCCATATCAAGGTCAAACTACTGTTCTTTCAGTTTAATTTGAAGTACAATGCACCACACCCACACACACACAAAAAAGGGGCAAATACTCATTTGCACTTTGCCCTTGAATTTCAAAACTCTACAGTTAGTCCTCTTACACTATTATCTTATTACAATAACCATTTTTGTTAGGATTCTATTAGGAATTTACAGAAAGCACATTACACATTTATTAAATTTTTAGAGGAGTAATGCCTTTATCTAGTGATACTGTTTACACTTTGTTACTAAGATTAGAGAGACAAAGTGCAAATGAAATCACTAGAAAAGAGTATTATTATTCTAAAACAATCAAAAAGGGGTGTTATTATCCCAAAGATTCAATAAATGTATCATTTGCTTTTCACATGATCTGATTTTTTTGTAAATTTATAATAGAATTCTAACAGAAAAGATTAACTGTAATAAGATAATATTTTGAGGGGTTAACTGTTGAGTTTTGAAGTTTAAGATAATTTAAGGGTTTACTGCAATTTGCCCAAAAAAAAAAAAAAAAAAAGTGGTTTTTGGGTACGCGAATTTGTACTAGTAAAAATGAAAGGGATATTTTAGAGTAAATTACACTTTTTAAGAATGGCCTATTTCTTGGTTTGGTCCTTAAATAAAAGATTCTCTCACTTGAGTCTCTTGATTATTTCTCTAAATTATTTGTTATTTCTTACTGTGGTCCAATTATCAACTTCCTTACGGTGAAGAGCTAATTTAGAAATTTCAAAATTTATCTCACTTTGACCCTTAAAAATTAAGTTTTCTTGCTTTAGTCTATAAAACCACCCCAAACCCACCTACTCTCAAAGTCCAACTCTATATAGAACTGATGAAAATAAAAAATTACAATGGAGCTGCGTCATTTGAGGAGCAAATGAGGTTGAGAATCTGAGTGTGGATGCTAGTGGAGGAGATCGGGTGGCGGTTAGGGATGTGGGAGGTGGCTAGTTGTGGGGATGGGGTGAGGAAGGGAAGTGGTTGGTTATGGGAGTGGGGTGAGAAGGTGCATAGAGGAGGGGAGAGAACGGGAAAGTGAAGGTTCAAGTACTATGAGACAACATTTTAGTGGATGATGTGGTAAGTGATTGGGAGAAACATAATATATATTTTTTTTTTGTTTGACGAATTTTTTTGGGGCTTAGAGACCAAAGTATGAACATTTTTTTCTCAAGGATTTAAATTGGAATGTGATGGTGGCTTCTTATGGGATTGGTCAAGGACAGATGACAGTATGGAACATTCTTTTGTGGCTTGAGGTGCAAGATTGAGAGGTGGGTCAATTGGTTGATCTTTTGGGTTTCTTGTAAAGGGTGCGGTATGGGGCAGCTGGGGGGAATTCACTGGTGTGGGTGTTTTTTTGGTAGCCTTATATCATCGTCAGCTTGTGGGAGGGGCAGGGGGGTTGTTTTCTTGGAAAAGTATTTGGGTTACAAGGTCTCCTTCTAAGGTTGCTTTCTTTGTATGGACAACAGCTTTGGGGCATCTTTTGACTATGGACAACTTGATTCGACATCGGCATATTCTAGTCAATTGGTGCTGTATGTGTTGTGGAGTTACAGAAACGGTGGATCATTTACTTATACATTGTTCTATAGCGGCTAGGCTTGGGGTGTTTATTGTGGGTTTGTTTGGGCTGGTTTGGGTTCAGCCGAGGTCAGTAGTGGAAGTGCTTCAGAGTTGGAGGGGGGTGAGAGTTCGGAGGCAAAGACGTAAGGCGTGGTTGCTTGCTGCTTGTTGCTTAGTGCTTAATGTGACTGATTTGGTTGGAGCATAATAGACAAACTTTTCAGGAGATTTCTCATCCAGTGTCTTGGTTGGAGGATAGGCTATTTTTGGTTCTTCATAGTTAGGTCATGTTGTCGGTGAATCCTGATGTGTTGGCTTTTATAGATTTTGTGGATGATTTGATTTATTAGTTTGTGGCCTTTTATGGGCTTTAGTTTTATATTCTTAGCATCTCCTTGATATTTTTTATAATATTTGATTTATTTATCAACAAAAAAGAAAAAAAGAAAAAAAGGTTATACTATAGGGGGTACAAGTGTAATTTATTCTATTTTTTTCACAAAAGTATAGGGACTAAAGTGGACAGAATTTAATAGTTTAGGAACCAAAGTGAGGGCATTTTTTCTTTAGGGACCAAAGTGAGAAAAGTGGCATACTTTAGGGGCGAAAGTGTAATGTATCCAAAATTTTGTAGAACTACTTTAAGGCCAACAATACTTTATGAGATGTAATGTTTGGACTACTATTTTATAGAACCTCTATAAGACAAGCGATAGTTTACAAAACATAATATTGTGTTACTAAGAAAACAACATATTCATAAAATGAGTATTGTTGAGATAAGAATGTTTAGATAGATGTGTGGTAAGATTTGGAAAGACATAAATAACATTTCTATTTTGAGAATATTCGTGAATGATAAGAGTAATTCCAGTTGAAGACCTGTAAAAAACAGATTTAAGATGATCTGGTAATATAGAACGAAGGTCAAGAAGAGTGAGATGATCACTGTAAATGTAAATGTTAAGAAGAGAGAGACTTAAATTGATATAAGATGTGGTAGTAGCTAAGAAGCACATATACACGATAGACATGGACACACAAAATTTCAAAAAATGCAGGATAAGACATGTTGGGGACATGTACAAAATATATAATTTTAAATATTTATTATGTCATATTTTTAAATATTTAATATGTATTTTATGTCAAATCTTTAATTTTATCAAATTTATCGACCTTAAGGATGCAATTTTGGTAAAAAAAAAATTATAAGTTTTAATTTTTTTTGAAAAAAATAGTCCTCAACGTATCCGCAACATGTCCTAAGTGTTCCAGCGTGTCTGACACTTGTATGTGACCTCCAGGGAGGGGTCCATGCTTCATAGGATTTATTTAATTTAATTGAACTTAAAAGCCTTTGACAAAATGTAATGGAAAATAAACAATTCTTGTTTTTTTTATTTGCCAAATAGTTTCAACCTTTTCACTTCTTATATGCAAAACTGCACCGAACATGTTTACTATTGAAATCTTATTAAGCCAATAATTTAAAAAGCTATAATCTAAAAAAACTAGTTTTAAGTGTTGCCAAATGAGCCATTGGATAATGAGATTCTTCTAGGATGACTATTACTAGTTGTTTTATGTAACAAAAGACACAATAGGTTACAAATTATAGTTCTGTTAAACAAGGAGCTAATAAAAATTTATAGTTTCTTTGTTATTGTTGCAATCCATATTCGTGAATGATAAGAGTAATACCAGTTGAAGACCTGTAAAAAACAGATTTAAGATGATCTGGTAATATAGAACGAAGGTCAAGAAGAGTGAGATGATCACTGTAAATGTAAATGTTAAGAAGAGAGAGACTTAAATTGATATAAGATGTGGTAGTAGCTAAGAAGCAAATATACATGATAGACATGGACACACAAAATTTCAAAAAATGCAGGATAAGACATGTTGGGGACATGTACAAAATATATAATTTTATATATTTATTATGTCATATTTTTAAATATTTAATATGTATTTTATGTCAAATATTTAATTTTATCAAATTTATCGACCTTAAGGATGCAATTTTGGTAAAAAAAAAATTATAAGTTTTAATTTTTTTTGAAAAAAATAGTCCTCAACGTATCCGCAACATGTCCTAAGTGTTCCAGCGTGTCTGACACTTGTATGTGACCTCCAGGGAGGGGTCCATGCTTCATAGGATTTATTTAATTTAATTGAACTTAAAAGCCTTTGACAAAATGTAATGGAAAATAAACAATTCTTGTTTTTTTTATTTGCCAAATAGTTTCAACCTTTTCACTTCTTATATGCAAAACTGCACCGAACATGTTTACAATTTATTGAAATCTTATTAAGCCAATAATTTAAAAAGCTATAATCTAAAAAAACTAGTTTTAAGTGTTGCCAAATGAGCCATTGGATAATGAGATTCTTCTAGGATGACTATTACTAGTTGTTTTATGTAACAAAAGATACAATAGGTTACAAATTATAGTTCTGTTAAACAAGGAGCTAATAAAAATTTATAGTTTGTTTGTTATTGTTGCAATCCAATGATGACAATGGACTATCTAACACCCAAATGTACATTGTCATACATTTTATAGTTTAAGAACATGATGTCGAGTACATTTGACTTGGGCCGTTAAATTTTTTCATGAGTTTTCGCTCATTGATACAGAAGTACAAAACTATACTACTACTTTAGTTAGTGTAGTAGGAAGTTCATCTGTTGTGTATTCATCATTATATGTTTACCTACATATTTCTGTAACTGTATTAGGACTTTGAAACAAAAACCATTCCAACTTTGAAAGGAAGTCCTTGCTTTCCTTTTTCAGCATTAACTTGTTCATTAGGGTAAATTACACTCACCTCCCTTGAACTTTCGAGAAAGACTCACACTTTTGACATAACTACACTGACTACCCTTTTAGTAATGTTAAAGCAACCGAAAATAATTCAAATGGTAGGTAGACACTGAAATAAACAAATATAAATATATTTTAGTAAAAATGAGATGACAACATAATTTTTTCATCCGTACAACTAATGAATTATTGATGAAAAAGAGCCATGAATAATACCTCAAAGGAGATGGTATAATTATGTCAAAAGTGTGGGGGTAACTATAATTCTTTCAAACCTCAGGGGAGGTGAGTATAATTTACCCTAATCATTATGTTTAGATTTTTTTTCTTTCTAATGTTTTCATATTGTTTCATCTTCTTCTTCTTCTCTCTCTCTCTCTCTCTCTCTCTCTCTCTCTCTGTTGTGTTGTGGTCAAGTTTCTTTAAGCTGATGGTTTGCTTTATTTCACAGTTTCCTACTGACAATTCCTCCTAGTGTGGGGTACGATAATAATCCATTGAGCTTGTATTACTGTTATGAGGTAGAAGGCTTTACCAAAATTTTGAAGCAATGCATTGCTGAGGTATGTGATTCTATTATTTTGACTATTTTTTTTTGGTAAATTACACTGTTTACCCCTGTAGTTTGACCCAAATTTCACTTTGGTCCCTATTGTTTTAATTCTAACAATTTGGTTCCTACACTTTAAGCCTAGTTTCAATTTGGTCCTTTTGTTCAAATTGGAGATTGAAATTACCAATTTTGGGACACTTATTTTGTTAATTTCCTAAGGTGTACAAGAAGGACCAAATTGAAACTAGGCTTGAAGTGTGAGGGACCAAATTGTTCAATTTGAAACAATAGGGACCAAAATGAAATTTGAGTCAAAATAGAAGGGTAAAAGGTGTAATTTAGCCTTTTTATTTCATTCATTTTGTCAGGCATGCAAAGTTTTTCATATATCCTTAGCTCAAATTTATACATGCGCACACATTTCAAAATGAAATGGAAAGCTGTCTAATTATTTAGATTGGAAATTCAACTGGGTGATGACTTGATTGTATGAATGAAATGATTTCATTTTGCAACTTGTCTGGCCCGTTGCTTATGATTTCTTATACCATTTAAAATTAATTATTGGAAATCAAACTTTTAGTATGATTTTGTGGTATTTTGGTAGAAATTTGAAATTTCTAATTTTCAATACAAGTTCACATACAATTGATACTATCTAATTATTAATGAAGGAAACTCAAAAGTAGGTAGGTAGATTCAGTGATATAAAGTTATGAACTATGGAATGCTAGTATGACTTGCAGACATCAAACAGTAATTAATGACTGAACATCTTGATATCGGAATCTTCTCTTTATCGTGGCATAAAAGAATTTTGTTATTTTTTCATGCAATTATTTTACACTTATTTTGTTAATTTCCTAAGGTGTACAAGAAGGACCAAATTGAAACTAGGCTTGAAGTGTGAGGGACCAAATTGTTCAATTTGAAACAATAGGGACCAAAATGAAATTTGAGTCAAAATAGAAGGGTAAAAGGTGTAATTTAGCCTTTTTATTTCATTCATTTTGTCAGGCATGCAAAGTTTTTCATATATCCTTAGCTCAAATTTATACATGCGCACACATTTCAAAATGAAATGGAAAGCTGTCTAATTATTTAGATTGGAAATTCAACTGGGTGATGACTTGATTGTATGAATGAAATGATTTCATTTTGCAACTTGTCTGGCCCGTTGCTTATGATTTCTTATACCATTTAAAATTAATTATTGGAAATCAAACTTTTAGTATGATTTTGTGGTATTTTGGTAGAAATTTGAAATTTCTAATTTTCAATACAAGTTCACATACAATTGATACTATCTAATTATTAATGAAGGAAACTCAAAAGTAGGTAGGTAGATTCAGTGATATAAAGTTATGAACTATGGAATGCTAGTATGACTTGCAGACATCAAACAGTAATTAATGACTGAACATCTTGATATCGGAAACTTCTCTTTATCGTGGCATAAAAGAATTTTGTTGTTTTTTCATGCAATTATTTTATGATTCAATCTTTAAAAATATTAAGAAGTTACATCCGTCATTTGAGGTGAGCTCACCAGCCAGACAGTGGCATATTTTTTCTGCTGAAAAGTTAATCCATCCAACAAAAAGTGTTCTGCTATTTTTTTCCTTTCAACCTGATGGATTTGTATATGGCAGCAGGCCTGTCCCTACACATTATTTTATGCTATTACTAGTTTCATGTCATGCGTGACTTGGACAGTTCAAAACTGGACTTCGCAAATATTGAACTGTCAACATAACACTTCCAAATTTTAAACTGACCTTTTTGTACATTTCGAACTGTCAGCAGCATCATCTCTCAATCTTATCATTGTTGGGAATTTTCTTTCTTGATCAGAAATCTGCTGCCTACATTTTTTTGTTGAAATCTGACAGGTTGTGACGGAGCTAATTTCCCAAGTGCTGTGCATGTATTGGCATGCTCATTAAACTAAATAATTTATATAAATGGAAGAAATTATGTTGCGGCATGCTCATTAAACTAAATAATTTATATAAATGGAAGAAATTATGTTGCTAGATAACTTATGCCATGATTTTGTATTAAAATTTCCACTTATAAAAAATGATTGAGTATTAAGTTTTATACTAAACTTAGAATTTTATATGCAAGTTGTCAGTTCTTGCTAACAGCAGTGGTGCTTTCTGATTTTAGGTGACTAATACACCATGGGGTGAAAGAGTATCATTTTTGTTCGATCCTACTACTGATCTAGTTGCAAAATCACTACATGTTAGTCCATTCATGGTAAGGTTAAGTGATTGCTTGGCTTGTATACTATTTGTTTCCTTCCTTTGTTGCCATTTTGCTTTAACCTTTTGAGTAATTAACATGATGGTTCACAATATGAATTGTATATAATGTGGAATTAATATGATATGCAGATATCTCTTTGCACTCTTGATATTTCAGATTCAGTTTGTTTACATGATTGCTTATGTACTTCTGATTCATACTTCAATAACTTAGGCCCCCCTTTTTGTAATCTCATCAATACCCTCATCAAACTTAATAGTAATTTGAATTTGGGCATATCATGCTTTCTTTAATAAACACAACAAAAAATAAATAAATAGTTACATTGCTCATCTTCTAGCTTTCAGCCACTTCTGTGTATTTACAGTGGCAGCAAAGTTTTTTATTTTATTTATCATTGTAAAACTGAGGTGCTAGTAACTCTATTTATTTGACTAATATATAAAATAAAATCATGAACATCATCTACCAATTGCTAGACACAGTGCTAGTTGAGTGATTGGTCAGTTTCCAATTTAAGAAACATGAATATGGACACAGGACGTGGACACTTTTTTGGGTGAATACAGGACATGGACATGATACAGTATGAACTTGCTGACAGGACCAATTTAAAAAAGAAGTGTGAACAAAAACTTCTAGTCGCTATTTAAAATCTGTTGTCAAACTAATTGAAAGTTTTAGGCTTTCAGCTTCCTAAATTTAAAAAGCTCAAAGATGGAGGGATTAGTATGTCACAATTTTATTTTATTTTATCTAATAATTGGCTTTCAAGGTTTATATATATGTATATATATTTTTAACTTGTATGCCCCCAAGTGTTCAAAGTGTGTCAAGTTTTAAAAAGATTTTTTTTAAATTGGGCTACATTATGTGTCCAACATATGTCATGGTGTGTACGAGGAGTGTTGGTGTCTGACATGGGTTTGACACAGACATTACACCTTCTTAAAAGTGTCCATGCTTCTTAACTGGGAGTTCATTTTATTGATTCAGTCAGTTGGGTTAGAAGATGTCTAAAACATGTTTGAGATTGGTGTACTCACCATGAACTTTTTGCTATTCCATTATCTCCTTGTCAAGTGAAAGCATCAACACACTGGATAACCAATGCCTACAGTTATTCATATATCTCATGAACAATATTTTCAAATTTATTGATGCATTAGTGTAACTAACTTAAGCTGTTGGGAGTATGATTCAAAGGGACTGTTTTAAAATGAAGGACTTTAAATTTGAATAATCAGATGCACTTGCATGTTTTGGAAACTTCAACTTTGAACTATTGAGCCTTCTTTGTTCTGCAATGAGGTTACTTTTGGAATTTGGAAAAACCAACTTTGTTATCCTTCATAGAAGACAATCTATTGTCATATTTCTGTTAATGGATCACCTGGTTTCATATGGCATGGTTATTTGTTGAAGTTCTACAAAAATCTGACCATTTTTCATCCTAAAGTTACAAGTCATGGTGCTGGTTAATTAGACCTCAAACTAGGTATGAAGGCAAGTAAAAAAAATTCTTGACAATTGATGTGGTTGATAATGTTGTGGATGGATCTAAGCCCTAAATTTGAAAGGGTGCTGTTTATGAGGCACTGTGCCTGACTTACCATCATGATTTGGGTTTGGCACACAAAAAGGAGAAATTCAAAGGTTTATATATATATATAGAAAACTTTGTATCTGATTTTTTTTTTTTGATAAATTGTATATCTGAATTATTTTATACAACTGATTTGATTGAAGTGAGCATGGGCATGTATCGTGGAATGACATTTAGAACAGTTAAAGAACATGGTCGCTTTTCATAATGGGTGGTACTTGTTCTTTCACACATGGCACTTGTTCTTTCACACATACATGAACCACAATAAATTTTTGGTTCTTAGACACCAAATAGCATGGTACTTTTTGTGACTGTATATGGTATGAAAATATAGGAATTTTAATTAAAGATATTAGAATTATCAAAGAGATGGGATAAAAGGGCCACTTGTGTGTGAGAACTGCACCACTTATATGAAATATGTATTGAACTGTCATGCATTATTCGAAGGGATGCTGTTTTTTTTTTTACTATTTTTCTCTGTATGTCCATCTGCATTCTAGTCCTAGTCCTATAAATGTGATGAGACTGAAATGCAGGACATGCTTGGGAATTGGAGCATGAGAACAAATGCACCTGGGGATAATATATTTGTAACAATTTCAGTTCGACATCCCAAGCTTGGTGATTATTTCACAGCTTCCTTAACAGGCAAAAGAATCTCATCATCTGCGGCTGACCATGCACTGTTCTTCTGGTTAATGCCCCATAAAGTTGCACTTGCAATATACTGGGAAGTAAGTGTTTTGGCTTGGCTTTGGATCTTCCCATCAATCCTTAGTCTGCTAGTCTATTATTTACCTTTAGATAATCCAGTTATTCTAGAAATTTCTGTAAACCAAACTTTAATGATAACAATATTTATATTTAAAAAGTGAATATGTAAATAAAACAAATAAAAAAAACTTACTAGGGTAACTTAGACTCAATTCCAAGGGAATTATGGATGTTTGGGAAAATATTGATGACTATTGTGAAAATGATAGTGAAGTAGGACAGCTTGCTATATTTTCAGAATAGAGGTTGTTTGACAGCCTAAACAATAAGTAATTTACGGTTTTAATGGTTAAATTAAAGGCTAATAGGTGGGGGAAGAGATTATAATTGATTTGGGGGTGATAGGTAGGGCTGCAAACGAACTGAGCCGAGCCGAGCTTTGCTGAGCTCGAGCTCGGCTCGTTTATTTATCGAGCTCGTTTATTGAGCTCGAGCTTGGCTTGATAAGGAACTGGGCTCGAGCTAGAAGAAGAGGGAGAAAGAGGTGCTTCACCCTCGCAAGGGTTAGGCTAATCACACACAAACACAATATCAAATTCTCATAATATCAACTCTTGTATTGAATCATTGTGATTACACATATATTTATAGGCAATAGACTCCTGTTTCTAATCACTATGCCTTAAATTTGGAAACTAAGAATAGAACTTTCTATTCCACTTCAATTATAATAGGAAACTTTGATGACTTCTAATTCTACTTGAACCATGACATGAATTCAAAATAGGAAATTTAGACCTTTTTGACCACTAAGATTATTCTAAACATAATAAAACTCATATTTAATGACCCATTTAATAACTTGACCAAAAATAAAACCCATTGGCGACCCCTACAACCCATGTCCAACTAACTATTAAAACGTACTATAATGACATAAATTTGTTAGCAACGTTTGAAATTAGAATAAATACAAATAAATACTAAAAATTATTCCAAAACTTCAATTCTTGATGCCCTATACATGCTTCATTTGAAATTCCAACTTTGCCTTTTTCTTCTTTCTATGCTCGCCTTCAGATGGTCTGCAAAAATTGTGTTTGGTTCGTACTGAAAGCATCCTTGAGAGGCTTGGACCTCATGTTGCCTGTGGTGCAAACGTCTATGGGAGGCAATGGTCTGAGAGAAGTAAGGCATTGCCACATTAATTTCAAAACTTTGATCAAGATAGACCAGTTAAAATGTACACATCCAAACATATTTGTACAATTTAACATTT
Organism: Camellia sinensis; assembly: GCF_004153795.1. NCBI lineage: Eukaryota > Viridiplantae > Streptophyta > Magnoliopsida > Ericales > Theaceae > Camellia > Camellia sinensis. The sequence goes on from NW_021024782.1 coordinate 1,144,069, forward strand.
ATCTCATCCAGTTGAATCATATTTTGATAGTGCAAGGCCTTACGGTCTAATACAAGGTAAAAAGTAAGTGATTTTAGGCAAAAAAATTAAAAAATCAAACAACTAAAAAAGAAAAGCTTTTTTTAATGTAATTTAAACGTTAGGGCAACATATTCCATGGAATTAAGGTTTTTGGACCCAAAAAAAAAATTATGTGTTAACAGTGGCTAGTTGAAGCTCTAGGTTCCAATGTTGTGAAGCGGTTGGTAGGTGAATCATACGTAAATTTTTCATTGAGTGGGACATATGCTTACGATCAGTTTCAATTTAGGAAAAAATTGGATCTAAAGAAATAGAATGCTGGCACTTTGGCATTCGATCACATTTCCAACCCATTGACAATATGTTTTTGTAGGCTCTCAAGCTGTGGTGGAAAGGTGTAGCATTCATTCAGCATCCAAGGTATGCCAATGTGGGATATAGGCAAGAAGCACTGATACGTGACATGAAACTTCAATATTGCCCGGCATTTTCACAAGATATACAAAACCATCAACCACTTGAAGGAAGTGATTCTGATTTGTTGAAGGACAAGAATGGGAGGAATCGTCGGTTCACATGGAGAGATGCTAAATGGCCCTGGTGCTGAATACAAGCAGTAAGTCTCTGTTTCCCATTATTTTATCATGAGTAATGGCTAATTATACTTTTTGTTTTCTATTCCTGCAATAAGAAACGACGTCGAGGATTGTGAAGGTGGTGGCTGAGTTGGTTGTGTTCAGGTGGTGGTTGCTATTGGCGGCCATGGTGGATGGGTTTGCGGTGAGAAAAATGAGAGAAGAAGATGCCGGTACATGGGTATGCAGTGGGGTGGAGGCTGCTAGGCCGTGGGGGAGGAGGGAAAAAAAGAAAAAGAAAAATAAAGAAGAGAGCGAGGAGATGGGAGATGGAGTGCAAGTGGGCTAGTGCGGTGTAAGTAGGAGTTGGGAGCGTGTGAATTCATAAATAAATAAATTACAATTGTTACATAATTTTATCGTTCAGGTTAGTTGCATGTTGTCACATTTTGCATTTGAGACTTTGCTTGCTTGGACTACAGGTGAGTGGTTATGTCTGCTATGTATTTTGTCAAAACGACCCCATTGACATTTTTACCAACATTTTAATTTGAAAGCATGTTTTAAAATAAGATCTTTATGTTCATTGTGAATGCATTATAATTGCTTGTTAATTTCGTATTTCTTTCTTATTATCTTCTCATAATGTTACCGCACAGAAATGTTCATTGTTATGATACCCATTGTTGGACATGGTCATCACCATTCACATGTGATAGTTGTTCTGTAGTCATATACATAACTGTCTACAATATGTTCACCCTTTTAATTACTTTTAAAGCTCCATTTTAGAACTATATTTATTATTGCAGGACATTATCATTCATTGAGTTGTGAGCTCATCATCCCTCGTTATCATTTCAGGTGAACATGGTGAGCATTAGGAGACAATAACAGCTTTGGGAACCAGTTCTCATGAGACCTCAATAAGACCATGTGAATGTTTATTGTCATCTGTCATGTTAGAACTTCTCATTATGCAGATTGAATTTATTCTTTTAGAATAATGCTATACAAACGGAAGAATTCATATAGAATTTATGTTGTACAAAATGATGTGGCTAAATATGTACCTTACGATTTGTGTGGGGTTGTTTGTGCCTCTTTACCGTAACTATTTTATAGAGATGTTATGTTCTAGACTAATGATTCTATTTGGGAGACCTTGTCATTTTGAGTTGATAGGTTAGGCTTTCTTGTTTCATGGGCTAAGGCTTTGTGGTACACGCTGGTCATGACACCTCTTAAACTTGTGTTTGGAGTTGGAGTAATAAAGTTTTTGGGTTACCTGGTTACGCAACAGGGAATTTGAGACAAACTTTGATATGATTAGTGCTATACAAAACATCCAAATTTCAAGAATGGTGATCAAAGTGTAAAAAACTTGGGAAAGGGGTTCACACTAAACCATTTCATAAGTCGTTTTTTTTACTACGTGCCTAACCATTCTTTTGGTTTCTAAAGTCGAAGAACAAATTTGGATGGAATGAAGAATGTAATAGGAAGCCATGGCAATAGTACAATAGCACTGTGTATATATATACTCGGCATTTAACAATTTAAAAGAAAAAATTAATAAAACAAAACAATAAGTGGGATTACTGAAAGTTTTTCAAAAAAAAAAAACACCTAATGATATTTGAAGGTCTTCTTTCTGTTCCCATTGAAGCATTAATAAGTACGATAGGTCATACTCAAATGTCATGAGATATAAGTAAAGATTTCTTCAATCGTAACCAAAATAGTAAGTATAATAAATCATAATTAACATTATAATCAGTCATAATTAAAAATCTTTTCGGTCATAATTAAAGTAAAAATCATAAGAAGGTTATAACTAACACTACAAATAATTAAGGGTGCAACTCGGACGGATTGTGACTTGCCCAAGTCTGAATTGTAACATGAGATTGTATGTTCAAACTTAACTCGAGTTGCCCGAATAGCACATAGATTTTAATTTATTTTTTTTTTAGCTAAATTTTTAATTTGTTAAAATTATACTCTATTTACATTGTTTTTAGAAAATCATTGATAATACCAAAACAAATAATTGGTAGTCTTTACAATTTCAGTGAGAGTAAAAAAGATAAGATTTTGTATTGTATTGCTTGTGTATATAATATATATTTAATATGATTTAATGATTTAAATTACTTTAATATCATGTAATGACTAATAATTTATATTATATATATATAATTTGGATTTGGATTGCTCAAATTAGTTGATGTTTTTGTACAAACTCGTCCAAATTTAATCCGAACTTTTAAATTTTTACTATATAATATATTCAATATGATTTAATAATTTAAATTACTTTAATATCATGTAATGACTATCATTTATATATATTTAACATTTTATATATCTATATATAATTCAAATTTTGAGTTGCTCAGATTGTTTGATGTTTTTGCGCAAGTCCGCTCAAATTTAATTTGGACTTCTAAATTTTTATCCAAATCTGTACTGAATTCAAAAATATCTTATCCAAGCCCTAAAAAAATTCAAAATGGGCCTAGATTGAACCCACTCAAGTTACAATCCTAGTTAGCAGTGAGGAGGATTGCAAAAATTTATTTTTGAAAACAAGCACATTTTCTTCATCACAAGGTAAGGGTGCTCGTGGTTCAGTCGCGGCCAAAAAATTTCTAATTTGCCATCCGTCTGTCGGATGGACGGATTGACAAAATTAATCTGCATCCATTCGCCGAATTGACGGATGCAAATTGAGAGAATTTGCGGATTGACAGATGAATACAAATCGATTTGGCAGTTTAAACTTTTACAAATTTTGAATATAATACAACTTGTTAACATTTTTTTATAGATAATAATCCAACTCAACATAACCAAAAGATTATTAAATAAGTTGTCAAATAACAATAATAAATACATATAAGAAAATCTTGCATTATCAAAATTATTTCATTACTTTTTTTTTTATTCAAAACTATTTAATTTGATTTTTTTAAAAAAATGACAAAATTAAACCTTATTTTTTCACACAAAAATATCAAATATCAACCTTTGCCATTTGATAAAAAGATTTTTGAATTAAAAACAAATTGAAAACATAACAGAATATCTAAACTCTTTTTCAATTGAAAACACAACAGAATATCTAATTTTTTTTTTCAATTGAAAACATAAACATAATATCTAAACAAATTGAAAATATAAAGTCTTACAAATTACTAGGAATGCTTGCGATTTGACAGTTTAGTTGCAGCCAAAGCAACCTCAAATCCGTCATCCGTCCGAAACTAAGTGGATTGAAAAAATCAATCCGCAACCGTTCACTCGTTATCATGCATCAGTCCAAATTGCGACAGATCAGTTCGATTCGGTCAATTTGGATAAATCAAAATATCCGTTGCTCACCCCTACCACAAGATGGAATGGAATGGAATACAACAAGAAGAAGAAAATAGTTTATGTAAATATAAATAAAAAAAAAACATGAAAACAGGTTATGTCTCTATGAATTGAACCAATAGAACCACGCCAAGAAGCAGGAGAGTTTGATTAAAAATCCAACCGGTCAATTTCAAGATGCTATACTGATAAGGAAGTCCTTCGGTTGAATATCAGATCAAGAGCAAGTTTTGACCAAACATCCACTCAACATGCTTGAAAATACTGTAATCAATATCTTTACATCCGGGGTGCAATATGTGAAAGATCCCAGGGGGCCACGATGTGGTTGCGGGTGATCTCCTTGAGTGAGCGGCAACCACTTAACGCCATAGTTAGCTCAAACTCATCTCGGAGCATTTGGAGTACTTTTCTTACACCAGCCTCACCATCGGCAGCTAATGAGAACACTACTGGCCTTCCAATCTGAAAGTCATCACAAGATCAAAGAGTTGAAATTTCTACCATTTTGTGCCATTTAGTCTCAGAAAATTCAAGAATGAATGGCCATGAAAGAAGTTTTATGAGAAACTCTGACATCGTACATTTCTATGCAAGGTTGATTTGACTTTTATCTCTTAAACTCTTGCCATATTTTTTTCCTTTTATTTCATCTTTTTAGTTCTTTTTATTTCAGTTCATGTGGTCCAATTGAAGACGGTTGTCAAAATCAGTAACCGCTAAAGCCTAATTTGATAGATAAAAAGGATTTTTTCAGAATTTAAATAAATTTAAGTGAGGGCAGCGAAAGGGAGCAGATGAGGGAGGGGAAGGGTGAAAAAGGAGAATGTTTGGTTATAGGGTGCAAGTTGTCTAATATAGTGCAAGTAAGAAGGATATTTCATTATATAATGTGGTCGTTCAAATGGTAAAAATACATTTTTGCCCATTAAGTTAGACTTCCACCATTACTGATTGGGATTGGCATCTCCATTTGGACCATATGAACTATAGTAAGAAACTGTAGGGACTAAATAAATACTCCATTTGCTATGATCATCAGAAGTTCCTTCTTGAATTTGCTAATCAAGGTCGTATTCACTTACAAATACTCCAGATGCTCCAAGAGCCAATGCTTTGAAGACATCTGTCCCACGCCGGACCCCACCATCCACAAAGACAGGAACTCGGCCTTGCACAGCTTTAACAACCTGCCAGTTGCCTCGAAGAGATGACAATGTATCAGAATTACACAAATGGCTTTAAAATGTGCAACATCATTAAACTTTTTGCAGCGTATTGACAAGTTAGAAGGGAAACCACTCAGCAAGGAGAAAAGCTTGGTGATTCAAGAATTTTGTTGAGATAAAATATTGTCAAAAGAAGTATGAAGAAAGTGACAACAAACAACACTCATATGAACTTCAGGTATAAATTGGATGAGTTATGAAGAGCAAACAAAGTTTTTGAGGGAAAAATAAGGGAATTGTTTCCCTTTCTAAAGTCTGTATCACTGGGAAAAGAATGAGGAAGCTAAAGAAAGTTAAAAAGAAATAAAAATGACTACCACGTGTGTTGTGCAGAAATCAAACAGTTCCAATCACAAAAAACAGCAACAAGAAACAATCAAAAGACACAAAACACAAGATATATGTGGCTCAGAAATGTGCCTATGTCATGCAATAAGGATTACAAAATTTTAAACCTTTCAACTCTATAGTGAATTATAGAGAACACCAAACACGTGAAAACAAACAGATATACCTCTTCCAAAGCCATAATTGTTGCAGGGACATAATCAAGTTGTCGAGCTCCATGATTCGACACAATTATTCCTGCGGCTCCAGCTAGTACTGCTAGACTTGCTGCATTATTTTCCAAAAATGTGGACTACATTGATGAGAACATTAGCAAGTAGGACCTCAAGAAGGAAAAGAGAACTCATTTTATCACTATCTTGCTTACCATCGTCAGCAGTTAAAACACCTTTCAATAGGATTGGTAAATGGGTGATCGTCTGAAGCCACTTTACATCCTGTCCAAAATGCCAAAGAAAAGGGGTCTATTTTTGGTTTTTTTTTCACTTTTTTGTTTTCTACTTACATTTTCTCAGATTGTTTTTGAGAAATTTTTTTGAAAATAACTCACATTTTAGGAAAGACAAAAAAAATTGTTTTTCGAAAAAAAAAATAAAAAATCGCAGAAGAATGAGAATGATAAGAAAATGGTGGGCATTTTCAAACATTTCTTTGTTGTTTCTGAAAAAAACAAAAAAAAAAAAAGCCCAAGCATTTCAAATGATAACTTTTCAACTAAAGTTCAAGAAATCTCACACTAGAAAAAGAGACCTCACCTTCCAGTTAAGAGACTGGTTAGCTTGTTCGGCAAGATGTCTGGCTAGTCCAGAGTCATTGGTCTGCATGATCACCAGGAAAATTTGTCATGGGCAAACACAGTTGATAAATAAAAACCATCAGTCTAGAATAAGTCAATCATTTATGTCATTCACCTTATCTATCTTCCGAACATCTAATCCCTCAGAGTTCTTCAATGTCAAATGTGATGGCAAACTAAATCTGTAGTCAAATCATAAATCGTTTTTGTTAAAATAGTGAATTGTGGATTGTATCGTGAACTGTTAGATTCACTTTATTTAATATATAATATATAATTTTGTATACATATATCCATATAAAAATCCACAAATAGTGTTTAAAATGAAATAAATATCAATATAATTAAATTGTATACATGTATATACATATAAAATCACGTAAATCAATATAATTAATTGATCTCTTTTCTTCTTTATTTTTCTATTTTGGGAAAACGATGTCATTCCATGCAATTATCAAATTATGAATCGCATGATTCTAACAACAATGTCCATAGGATAACCCACATAAAAAAATTAGGACATAAAAAACGTCTTGTAGTTTAAATAATAATTAGGTAGAGAAGAAAGACTTAACCAAGTCTTTTGAATTGTTGGTTTTAAACAAAATTGAATTTTTCGGTTTCAATTCACCTATTCTTAATATCAGCTTCTCTACGGCCAAGCCTTGGAGTATCCACAGTGAGAGCAATTGCCTTGAAGCCAGCCCTTTCAGCTCTTCTAATAAGTCGTGCAACCACATTTCTGTCTTTGATCATCTGAAAGAAAAGTGGGTAGTATGAGATGATACGAATTTACAAACATATTAGAAATCCCAACCCATTAACAACATTAAGAGCCCTAAATAATGTGGAGTTCTCAAATGACTGGAAACGCAATGAAAAAATGAATGAAGATACTGGATAGAACATATTTAGGAAACTGTATCTAGGATTTAAGCATTTAGGATGACCGTAGTGGGCAGGTACTGGAATTATTGGAAGAATCCATAAATTTCAAAGATAATTTAGAGTTGAGCAATTATTAGATGCACCATTTCAATTTCAGAGGTTTTTTTTTTTTGTTTTTTTTGGTAGGTAACTCTATAGTTCTTAACCATATGCAAACTGGGATAAAGTATTGAATAATTGAAGCTTTTCTAACATAAATCAGGATTTTAATACATTCTCGTTTCAAAGATTAGAAACAGTAGAGATGAATTCTCTACTTACATAGAGCTGGAAAAAGTGAATGCCAGGTCCTGTAGAAGCAACTTCTTCAACACTGGAAGTAGCAAGCGAGGACAATGTCTGAAACAACGAACCATGCACAAGTGAATTAAAGAGGCACATTACACGGTAATAACAATTAAACTTGCTGTAGCACCAAAACCCAATTGATCCTCAAACAAAATCCAGAACTATGGAACAAACTGTAAGACATTAAGAAATTCAAATAAAAAGAAGTAACGAGGATGAGAAACGGAACCATAATTGTGCCGGCAGCAGATGCTGCTCTTGCTGTTGCAACCTCTCCTGCACCAGAATTAAACATTTGGGATTAAATATATGTGAAAAGGTGAAACAATAAACGAGTTCCTTCTCTAAATGTTTATGATAAGCACGCATAAAAAATTCACACCAACTATAGAGTTTGGCTTAAAAAAAAAAATAATCATAGCAATTTAATAAAGGTCATTATCTTTAGTTCAGTGCATTGCTAAGATGAGAATGCTAAGGTGGATGTGTGGCCAGATTAGAGTATATTCGAGAACGGATAGGAGTAATACAAATAAAAAATAAGTTGAGAGAGAATAGATTGAGATGGTTCAGTCATAAACAACGGAGACTAACAAAGCCAATAATGAAGAGATGCAATAAAGTGACGGTAGATGGCAGTGTTAGGGGAAGGGGTAGACCTAGATTGACGTGGACTGATGTAGTAAATAGAGACATGAATCTCTTTAATTTGACTAACGAAATGGCCTTGGATAGAGTCGAGTGGAAAAGAAGGATTCATGCAGCCGACCCCATTTGAGGGGACATAAGGCTTGGTTTGGTTTGGTTTATCTTTAGTCTAGTGCACAAATTCAATGAAACAGTGGCATATACCTTCAGGGTGGGCCATTTTTTGCATAGCTGTTGGAGCAATCATGATTGGCATTGAAATTTTGAAGCCCAACACTGTTGTGGTCATGTCTATCTTGCTTACATCAATAAGAATACGAGGTCGAAACCTATTTTTTGAATGAAAAATTACACATTTAGAGAGAAGCACCAAAATCAAACCTGAAATAAAAGCTCTACCACTGATCATGGCCTACAAAAAAAATAAATAAATAACGGTGGAAATTTGACTTTTGACATGCTTTGTTCCTAATATTTGTAGAAAGTAGAAAGCAATCCCATGAATCACCACAGAGAGAGAGAGAGAGAGAGAGAGAACTCTGCAAGGAGTATACAATTATTAAGATAAGAGCTTACAAAATCCTTGAGAATGCATTCCGGTTCTCTTGGAGAGTCCATTGGTCCTCTGCACCAGATGCATAATAGTCATAAATCACCTTTGGCAATTTCTCCTTTGCAATGGCCTCATATTCCACAACATTGGTGATCTGATCCATCTTTCCAATGTACTAGTTATGCTGTTCCAAGAAAGTTTGAAATAAATTCAAAAAATGGTGAAATTGGATCACACTACTTTCATTTCAAACTATTATGGAATATAGATATTTTTAATAAAATAAGATCATACCAAGGCCTTCTAAAGTAGATGGACAGAAAATGAAAGCAAAAGTACATTTTTGGATCAAAAAATGTCGACGTGAAAAGTAGAAGAGGAAAGCATAGACAGACAAAGGGAAAGGAGTTCAAGAAAGAACAGTAATAATAATGCAAGATTATCAAGGAGCACTAAAAAGCCCCCAAGCCCCACTAAAATAGTCCTAATCATATTGGCTCAACTAGGAGCTTGAATTTGAATGTGGGGTTAGTTGGCTAAATCCGGCAAATTCTACCGAAATCTTGTAAACTTCAATTGAATTACACTTGTTAAAATGACCAATTTTTTACAAATTTCTGAAACCAATTTTTTCCCGAATTCAACCAAATATTCTGATTTTTCTGCTGAATTCTTCTCTCATTCTAATTTAGTTGTCTAGTTCACATCTAAACTTTGCCGAATTTATGACAATTTTCAGCAACATATGAAAGTTCCTACTTTCTTTGTTTCTGCCATTAGAAAATATAGTCCAGATTCTCGTCTATGGTTAAATAATGAAGTTTACTAGTGTAAAGTAACTTTCATATTGGTTCATGCAGGATAAGTAAGTTAATCACTTCTACAAACATAAACAGGATATAAACACCTCCTATGATGATATTAACTAAAAGAATCTCAAAATAGGATTATATCATATAAAAAGTGGATGCACACATGATCCACTATATTTCTGTGAGAAAAGGATCATCTCACATAAAAAGTGGAAGCACACATGGTCCAATAAATTGTTAATTTTGGAATCAATTTGCATAAATGATCTTTGGTATATAAGACACCACTAGCTTGCTTTAAATAAATTGTTTTTTATTTTATTTTATTTTATCTTCGGTATATAACTTGGCTTAGGTTTTTTGGGTCATGTTCGTGGGCCGATTTTCTTTGGGTTACTTGGGGACAACAGGCAGTGAGGCAGTCATATTCTACGAAATTCATTGCCTCTTTCATAGAGGGGAACACCAATACATGGATATAATACACCTACCATTGCAACTATTGAAATTCCTCTTTCATGTTTGACCATCCGTATAAAATTTTCGGTACCATGGAAAAGCAAGATCATCAGTACTCCAACTTGAGACATAACACAAACATGTAATCTTCAAAATCACGTCTCATGAAAAACCCAAAAGAACAAAATACACAGAACACACAAAAAGATATAATAAATTCTTAATTATTCCACATACAAGAAGCAATCAAAGAACAAAACTTCAAATCAAACAACCAAATTCAAATCATACCCAGATAGGGAATCTCTCAAAACAACATCAAACACTTAAAATTGAAGTGCAAGCATGAATTTAAGATCAAAGAAACAGTGAAGGGTGTGTAGAAGAACAGACCTTAACCTCTTCTAAACAAAGAAATTGAGTGAAGCTACGAAACGCAAGGTCAAAATAGGCGTCGCAAACAAAGTGGAGAGAGAGTAGAGTGAGGACAAATGGTGGAGCTTTGTTCCTCTTAGGAATCACTTGGTTCGGCAAACTGTCACTCTAGTGCATATGATGAGACCAAAAGTAGACACAAATTGAAAATGAAAATTTTTTGGACTTTTTGTTGCGTCCGATTTAGAATGTCTTCGCTCTCTCAAGCTGGCAAACTTGAACTTTTTCAATTCCCCATTTGTTTGAAAGAACAATAATTGAGGTCCCACAAATTTGGATCAGTGGATCCCACGTATATATATGAATAGGTTGTGCATATAGCCGAAGGACCAAGATCCCTTTGTGGATATGGGGATCATCCTAAAGGGGCCCAAACATTTTCTTTGTTTGAAATTTAGGAGAGTTTTTGTTGAGTTTTTGTGAATTTATTACGGGCCATAATATAGATGGTTTAATATGTAAAATTTATCGAGTAATTTATTTTTGTAAAAAATCACATTAATCGGATATTGATAGTAACTTGATCAATCATAGTTGTGTTAACAGTAAATATGATTTTTAAAATAAATATACTTACTATTGACACAAATGTAATCTGATCAAGTGACTATCGATATCCGATCAACGTGATTTTTTTAAAAGAATGAAGTACTCTACAAGCCTTACACATTGAATGATTCAGATTATCGATGCGGGTTTTGTGATGGACTCATGGAGACCCAACAGTACTCTCCAGTCCGACCTTTCCCTAAAATTTGTTTGAAAATTATAAACCCATTTAGATTGTGTTTGGTTGAAGGATTTGATGAGAGAAATGAAAAAAAAAAAAATGTAATATCACTTTTTTGTTTGGTTATAATGGAAAATATTGAAGAAAAGAAAGTGAGAGGAAATTGTAATCTCATTTTTTGTCTTTTATGTTCACTTTAGGCTTTTTCTTTCTCCATTTCCTGACTTCACCAAACATAACTTTAATTTCGAATCCTATCCGTTTTTTCTTATTTTCTTTTATTTCCCTTTCCTTTTCTATTTCCTCTGCAAATCTTCCAATCAAATACAGCCTTAATGGGTTGTTTCTTGAGAATTCTTTCAAAATTAAAATTAAATTGGTGTTTGTCAAATGTGATGCGTGTACAATTCAAGTAAGTAAAAATAAAACAAAAAAAAATGATAAAAAAATTATTATCCACAATTTGTGGTGCTGCTCAAGTGATAAGAGCCTTCTTAATCCATCAAACCTCAGTCTGGCCAATGCTATTGAATGGCAACATATTGCAAATTTCCATAATTTTACTAGGACCAGTTCTTGCTTGGCAGTAGGCTAGAAACCTCCCAAGTTTAGATCCTTCAAACTCAGCACAGATGCTGCAGCCAAGGGAAATCTAGGATTAGCCTTTGCGGAGGGACTTATTAGAGACCATTTGGGCACTAGGTTACCTATTTTAGCAAGAATATTGGTGTGGTGTCCAGCATAGAGGCTGAACCTTGGGTCATGAGAGATGGTCATAACCTGGAGCCAAATATTGTTAATTTGGAAGTTGAAACCGATGCACAAGTTTTGAACTTCTCATTCTAGGAAACAGTAATGAGTATCACCATCTTAACAATTTCATATCTGATTGCAAGTACCTCTTGCATTACCTAGGGGTGAAGTCAATTAATCATGTTTACTGTGAAGCCAATGCCTGTGCAGGCATCCTTGCGAATCAAGAAAGTAACATCACAGAAGGATTTTTGTTTATCCTTTTTTTCCTTTTTGTATCTCAGCACAATTATTTGATTATGCTAGAGGTTTTGTATACCCTAGAATGTTATACTCTTAAACTCTTTTATTATTAATATATGGAGAATCCTACTGTATACATCTCATATCATATGTACTCTTAGTTATCCTACTTTTTTTTTCTTTAATTATGACTAATTTTCTTATTTAGTTCTGACATTATTTGGAGATTTTAATTATGACTTTTTTTGTGTCTGATTATGACATTTTTTTTTTAATTATGACTCAGAAAGTACGAAATTATGTCATTTTTTTGGAGTTATAAGGTGCATATGGTGCACATCATTTGAGGGATGTCTACCATAGTCTTTTCCAGTAGTATATAAGGTCTTTATTTATTTTATTTTTTTTAAAAAAAGCTTCTTAATCAAATCTAAGGTCTCTATATAATTTTTTTGCTTTAAAAAGAAAAGTAAAAAATTTACGCGGCATAAAGTGATGAAAAGACTTCACCAAGTCGAGAACTACTCGTCCAATTTAAATATATATAAAAAAGGAATAATTAATATGAACTTTGTGCAATTTTAGTCTGCAATATTTAAAATGTGTGAATTTGGTTCCCAGAGTATAAATGTCTTTCAATTTTATTTTTAATATTTAAATTATATCAATTTAGTGTCCAATGTAAGTAATTAAGTTTGGGTGGCTTAAATTGGTAATATGGGATTAAATTTAACATTTCCTTTCATGCGCAGCCCAGTAGCATATAGAGGTGATTGAGAAGCCCAATTGAAAGATGGACCGTTGTACTACAGGAAGTGAGAGACCACACAAGACCTAGTTATGATGTCATATTGAAGCATTCAACTCAAAATCAATTAGCAATGAGTGAAGAGGACTCAGGGGAGTTAGATGAAATAATGGTAGGACCGACAAGTGGAGAAAGCACCCTAAGAGCAACCATAGGCATGATCTCAGAAGCGGAATATGTATCAAGCTCACCAGGAAACAAGTCTACTGAGGGATCAGTGAAAAGTGGAATATAAGTGGAGGGTAAAGAGAATTTGGACATAATTTAGAGCACTTTGTGTTTCTAGAAGATCACATAGCGAGAAACACAATGATGATTGGAATGAGGATCTTAATAACAATAACGTTTATGTTCGATGCCACACCGCAAAAAACAACAAAGACGGGCTTGAGGTTCTAGTTTAGTGCATTCGTAGGGTTGAAGCAGGACAAAACAGGCACAACCAAAGACTCTAACGATGTATTTGATTAGAGAATTTGAGAAGAGATTTAGAAAGGGAAAGTGAAAAGGTAGGTGAACTATGAATAAAATATATCTATATTTCACTTAATTTTACACGTCTTTTACGTTTCTGCTTCCAAATTTCTTCCAAATCCCTCAACCAAACATACTGTAAGGGATTTATAGTCAGGTGGAGTGCATAAAGGCACTCATAAGGAGTCTGATTACCAAGAAAAGGTGTAGGAACACAGTTTTATGATATAAACGACCGTGAGAGCAACTTCACCCCCAAAATCGCTCAAGGCATGAAGTAAAGATAAGAAGAGCATGAGTAATATCAAGAGTGTGCCTTTGTTTCCATTCAACATGAACAATGATGTATGGATCCACTTTCCCGAAGGAAGGAAAGAAAGTTTGTATCTATATATTCCATGGTATTGTCAAATCGAAAAATTTTAGTAAGACAAGAAAATTGAGTTTTAATTATAGTAGCAAAACCATAATAAATTGGTTTGAGCTCAAGCCGGTTTTTCATGAAAAATATCCAAGTAATATGGTTCATATATTTCATTTTGAAAGAATTTTCAAGATATTTTTTTGAGACGTAGCTAAACATTATATATAATATGTATTGCCACTAGATTTTTTTTTTTTTCTTCACAAACAAAATTTTTACTTATTTTTTTTACCACTAGATACAATACAATATGACCGACATGTATTTATCAATGTGAAGTCCATTATCTTAATTTGTGTTTAATGATAAAAAAAAAATTATATATAAAAAATCAAGGAGAAATTACCGATAAATCCCAAATTAGGGAATTGTTATCCATTTAGTCCTGTGTTGTTTTCTTATGATCCATTTGGTCCTATTTAATTGGTAAGGAATATTTCCTTTGATTTGACATGGGTAGAGTTTACAAATTTACCCTTGTTGTGATTTTGGTGGATTCTTTTTTGCATATTTGTATGTAATGATTGAGAGAATAACGTTTTATATTTCTATTTTTGTGTTTAACTTTTGTAAAATGATATACAGTGGATAGATTTTAATTGCTGATGTTGTTTTCTTGTAACGTTAGAATCAATTTTGTTAATCATATGGGTCGTAACAACAACATTAACATTGGGTTCCATCACGCTGTTCCACATTACAATGATGGTGTACTACAACGCAACCCACAACCATTGTAAAACGGAATAACATACTTCAAAGCACACACTTTTTTTCACACATCAACCGTAACAATTTTCATTCGGCAAAAAACATAACTACACTTACACCACGAGAGCAAGTGACTACACCACATACCAACATTACATTTTCAATGCGTCAAAGATGGGCCGTACTATTTTCCATACTGCTTCTAACATCTCAGATAAAGAAACATTACATTCACACTTATATGGATCGCAACAATAACAACATTAACAACAAGGTAAACATCATGGTATACTACATCACACACTAAGCATACTATGACGTGTCCAACATAAATCACAACCATCATGAAATGAAATACCACATTACAAGATACACACTTATAGTACACAACATATTTCCACATCGAACATATTGGGTTCAAAAGAAAACAATTGAATATGCTTACATAGGTCGTTACTACATTACCATACGAAGAATGGTGAACATTACATCAGTTCAAATTACACAACGGGTGCTACCAACTACCCAACATAACATTCAACATAACATGTGGAGGATCAGTTTTACAATGCTGTAAAACAGTCGTACAAATGTGAAAATGCTTTACTACCCCCCACATACTAGTACGCAATACAATGTGACATCACGAATTTTGAACTTTGAAACACAAATGACATGGTACATGTCAAACCATATTTAACATGTATGGAATGGACATTGCATTGCATGACTCCACAAAATCCGACACACATGCATAACCCCCAACTACCACAGTTGGCCCAAAATACCACATTCCGGCTGGTCTTTCCACTGAACATGCAGCATACATGTTCACAACTACACATCTGGACTGAGCAAAAACCAAATATTTGACAAACAATAACAACACGCCATTTCCATTATAGCACGCCACATAACCAAAAGTCCTGACGACACTTCTAAAGTATGCATAACTATTTTCAACATATTTACGAACGTTACAATCCTACTGAAGTTGAAGATTCTGTGCTTATGTATGTTGTATTAAAACTAACATGACAAAATTGGGTGAAAATAATGTCATTGCGCATGACACATTGACTCACAGCAACGACATCCCAACATAATACAACAAATAACTTGTACCAATACCATTGACGAAGGTACGACCACTCGCTTAACAATGTAACGTAAGTATTATAAAAGTGGGACATTTAAACCTGTATTCTCATATGTGACATTTAAATCCATACACACAAGCACCATCATGACGCATAATTCGTTCCTGTATGGACAATTGACGTTAGCACCAAAACCAATGTGGTCAAAATTATACTAACAAAACAAGGCATCTACAACCCCAAACATGAAATTATTCCCAGTATACATTGACAAATACAAATCAACATCGCAAAAGCAAGTCAAACTTAATAACCATGTCTAACTAACAGACCACCCACAACACCGTAACAATATATACCGAAACACTGGCCTATTACGGTTACACAGTAGCTAGTGTCTGAATCCTCACATGGAATATTCATATGGTACAATATCGCAAAATTTCACATTGCACATTACTTCACACGGAAAGTCCCAAACCCACCAACACCTAAATACGAAAACAATAAGCAAACCCTCAAAACCCAAAAAAATGCAGAACACATCAACGATTGATGTGTCAAACATTAAACACCATTGCGTTTCATTGTCATCGTCTGCAACTCCAGCATATACGGTATCGGTGTACACCAACCGAAAATATTGTCCTCCGTCTCTGTACACTATTTGAGGAAGACGATGTCAAGCTCTCGCTGGCGTTGATTACTCCGACTGTGTATTGATACAAAGGTGGTCCGTTGGTGTACAAATTCCTCTAATTAGGGTTCCAAGCCGAAAGCACAAATGTGGAATTTGTGCAATCCCTCTTCGGAAATACCTTACATGCATTCAGGGTTTTCACCTCACTGATATAGAAATGTTCAAAATGTGGAAATGTTGAAGGCCAATGTTTCCTTACGCAGATCATAAGATTCGATTGAAAAACTGAGGGAAACTAAAAAAAGTCTATAGTGCGCTTGATGTCTACAAATGTAATTTCCCCATTACCAAAATCCAATATTCGCCCCCATTGTAAACATCCATATGCACGTGGAGTTGGACAAAATTGACATTCTGACTTTTTGAGGACTTTTGAGTTCAAAAGAAAAGATGCAGGACTAAATGGTGCACAACTTCCCAACTTAGGATTTATTGTTGTTTTACCAAAAAATGAATTTATATTTGTTTTCTTATGTACACCTGGACCTTTTTTATTTATTTTTTATTTTTTTTATATAAAAATATAAGTAATGTTATAATAACTATGCTTATACATCACATTAGATTTATTATTTTATTTATCATAATTGTATTAATAATACCATTAGTTTTTTACTCACATGAGTTGTGTTCAATTTTTTTATTTTATTTTAAATAAAAGTATAATAAAAACAATTACAAATAGTATTAATTAAAAATTGAGAAATTAAGAAAGTATAGTAAAATAATCATACCATGAAATTATAAAAGGATCTTCTAAGTTTAAAAAAGGGATTTTTATTGATAAATCCATTTTAGAGTTGTTGAAACCCATTGGGTCCACAAAGGATTATTATAGCTTATTTAGTTCCATGTATTTATCTTTTTATTCCATGAGATCCTTTTTCCTAATTTTATACTTTTTGTTGGACTATTATGCCCTTATGTATAGTGTTTATACACATAACAAATATATACATTTCCTTTTTTTTGTTCATTCTGTTTTGGTAGTTTGTAGTATTCATGCTATTGATTCTTATTCTGATTCTGATTCAGTTGGATACATTTCAATTTTTTCTCACTCATTTGAAGGTTTCGGTGTGCTAGGGTTTCATTGTTGTAGTTGTGGTAGGGTTCGGTGATTTGGGAGTGAAGATGACAACTCGAACGGTGTTCGGTTGTGACATTGTTTGGAGTATAACTGGGTGAAATCAGTCGTTTTTGAGGTAGGGGATGAGTGCAGAATTGTATAATTAAGGTTAGTATTGTTTTCGTTATGAATGCATGTTCAGTTTATGTTGTGATTTATGTGATGGATTGGATTTTCTGTTTTTTGAATTATATGCATTTTATGTGGCTCTGTGTTGGTGAGGTAATTCAGATTATGTGAATAATGTGAATGTTTACATCTTATTGGTAATGAAGGTGGTGATATTTTTAGTTTGGATTTAGTAGTGTAAAATGTACATGTAGGCATATACTTTGTGTATAAATGTATGATCGTTTTGTGTTATGTTTTGATTTATTTGAGGATTGCGTGTTCTGTTTTTGAATTATTTAGATTTTATGCATTTTTTGGAATATGTGGTAATGCAAGTGTTTGTTTGATGGGTTTTTGTTGTTTGCTTAATGAGGCTCTATGTAGGCGAGGTAATTCAGAGAATGTGAACAATGTGGATGTTCACATCTTATTTGTTATATCATTATGGAGGATGTAGACACCCCATTTTTCATTGTCCTCAAGACTTAGACGTCATCGTTTGTGCACTCGATGATTGTGACTATATGTGCTCGTTTTGGTGCCCGAAGTCCTCAGTGGAATGCCCGTCTTTGAACCTTCAAACCCCCATCCATTCGATGCCCTATTTTGGACCAAAATCTTCAAGCTTGCAACCCTTGGTGGCTGCCGGCCACCAATTAAGGCTGCCAGTCACCAATTGAGGTTGTTGGCCACCCAAGTGGCCTGCCGGCCATCACTGATGGTCAGTCGACCATTGATGACTTTTTTGCAGATATTTTCTTGACCGTTGTTCCAGCTGTTGGCACAATGGGCTTGATTACCATACAATTGTATAGACAGATATAACTCAGCCAAAAGCTTGTTTTTCTATAAATATGGGACCTTCTCCCC
Organism: Camellia sinensis; assembly: GCF_004153795.1. NCBI lineage: Eukaryota > Viridiplantae > Streptophyta > Magnoliopsida > Ericales > Theaceae > Camellia > Camellia sinensis. The sequence goes on from NW_021024782.1 coordinate 1,162,618, forward strand.
CATTGCAAAGGGTTAGAAAAATTTGGAGCAAAATTCTCTCTCTCTCTCTCTCTCTCTAGATTTCTCTCTCTTTCTTGCAATTTTGTATACATTTGCCCACAAATCCTATGCTTTCGCATACACTTCCTTAATCAAACTTGATCACTTTTAAGCTGTGGTCCTTGGAAGCCTTCTTGGAGCTATAGAAGGTGTTTTTGACTTGACTTTGGACCTAAAATTGTTGCTAGCTTCAAGAGGTATAACACTCCCTTTTTACACTTATTTTGCATACTTGTTTTTCCATCCCTTTCAACTGTTTTTGGGCTGATTTTGAACTGTAAACAAACTATGTTTTATGGCCCAAAGGTGGTGATTTGAGGCCACTTTCAGTTAGGGAGTGGTTCACCCTTCTTACTTTCTTGCTTGTAAAGCTTTTATACCTTTGTTCACCACTTTCAAACCAAATTTTTTGGGCCTTTTAACCACTGAATTTCAAAGGTTTTTCAATGGCAAAAAACTCATTTTGAAGTCCAAATCTGGAGGGGTTAGCCTCCCCTCCTTGTGTCTTGTTTGCATGCCTAGTTAGCCCCATATGTTACCATGTTTTTCTAGCTTAACTTAGCTCAAGTCCAGCATGTTTTAACCTTTGAAATAGCCTGTTTTAGCTCTATTTTGGGCTGGTTAGTTCATTTGAGTCTTGTTTTTCATGGTTGTATTACAGTAGTCCTCACAAGTTGGTGTTTTAGGGTCTTAGACACCTCTTGTTTGAGTTGATAGCATCTTTTGGTGTTGCTTTCATTCCATTTCAGCACTATAAACTTTGCAACCTTCCTCTTTGCTTCATTCATTCATTTTATTTTGAGGGTAGTTTTAAGGGTTAGTTCATTTGAGTCTTGTTTTTCATGGTTGTATTACAGTAGTCCTCACAAGTTGGTGTTTTAGGGTCTTAGACACCTCTTGTTTGAGTTGATAGCATCTTTTGGTGTTGCTTTCATTCCATTTCAGCACTATAAACTTTGCAACCTTCCTCTTTGCTGTATTCTTTCATTTGCTTTTGAGGGTAGTTTTAAGCATTGGATCCTTTAAGCTTGAGATTGAGGTCATGCCTAATGGTTTAATCCTCTTTGAGGGTTCATTATCAACGGCATAATCTCTCTCTTGCCTTACATTATCCCTTGGTTGACACTTCTTTCATCATAGAGAACACTCACCAATGGACAAATTGATTAAATAATGATTTGGTAACTAAAATGTGTAAACAAAATTGGCAAGATAAGCATTCCTTTATGTTTCATTACATGTGTTCAAATCGGACGTTAATTTGAACACAAGGAAAATGGGGCATTTCATACTCAAAAGTGATAAAATGTGCCACTTTCCTAGGTCTCTGTTGCCCTTGATCATGCATGATAGGGTGATGGCATTTGAGTCTTGTTTTGCACTCATTGAAGTTGTACAAATTGGTCCCTTAGCCATCATGCATGGAAATTGCTTGATTGATGGTTTGAGGGCCCAATGTATCACTCATTTGAGCTTGTGTTGATGATAAGGGGTGATACACAGTACAAACAACCTATAAGAATACCCTTTCTTTCCCTGTGTGCTCTCTGTTACAGCAAAAAATTGTGTATCATCAGTGGCTTGCCGGCCACTGTTACTGGCTTGCCGCCCACCAGTGATGGACGGCAACCCCTCAATGGTGGCCGGCCGGCCACCACTTCTGGTTTGCCGGCCACCAATGAATTTTAAGCAGTGTGCTTGTGAAGCATGGCAGAGTTGATCTGAAGAAGGAAACAGTGCAAGGGTTGTGCAAACAAAAGCATTCGGAGGCAAACAGAGGATGTTCTTCGGGTGGAAACCAAGCATGCATGGGCCTCCCTCGCATCCCACGCCGAATTATCTTGTTAATTAGTTTGATTTAATTAGCCTATGATTAGCCTATGTTGTAATTCAATTGGTTTGTGTTGTAATTATTTAATTAGTTAGTTGTAGCTAATTAATTTGTGTTGTAATAATTAGTTAAACTAGTTTAGTTAATTAATTCAAGTTTTGTAATAATTAGTTTAATTAGCTTAGTTTAGCTAGCTAGTTAGTTTTTATTCATCCGGACCCTCCTTCACGAGGGCTCAATGTTGTAATAAGTGTGCGTACGTGTGTGTATGTCTTCCAACCCCACATCTTTCTCCCTTTTATTTAATCGCTTTTGATGGTTAGATTAGGGACATGTTTCAGTTAGCATACCTTATGCTTACATCCATTCATTCGTATTGCATGCACCGAGGCTTGGAACATCATTCAAACTGCATTGCAATTTCAATAATTTGTTGAATACATGTTAACTGCATGTTATTTACATCGATTCATATGCCAAATTAGTAGTCGAGCCTATTAGTTGCATATTGCATGTGTTGCATTAGACATTTAGTATAGTTAGGAAGCATGCATATTTTTCTAACTATTTTGTTTTCTTAGCTTGGAGTACTAGGTGATTTTTATTGCTTTAGCATATTTGCATGAGTGTGAATGTTGCCATGTCTAGCATGCTTTCCATGAGGCTAAATGCTTACTTGTTAAACTGCATGAATGCCTGTGGATGGAGACTTGTTCTTTGAATTGGAACAATTCAATAAATGTGCGTTTTAAGCCCACTTTGTTGAGTGGCAAATCCGTTTTAAGCCCACTATGTTTGGTGGCAAATCCGCAAACTTTCAGCCCACTTGAGGTGGCAAATTCAAACCATTTTCGCAAACAAATATGTGTTGAATTGTTCCAATTTGAGCAACCTAGTTTATACTTGCTTGTGCGCATCACATAGTAAAGCTAGTTTAAATATCCAGAATAAGAACACATAATGTTTACAAAAGATCATATCATGATTAGTAGAGGCTGATCTTTGATTGGGCGAGCGAGGATGCTCAATTCATGACCTTCCCCTCTCGTACCAAGTTCCAGAGCTGAGGCAATCTTGGTGATGACGGACACGTGGCCTTTGGCACGAGTCATGGGTTTCCTAAATTTTTCCAAAAATAAAATTTTAGGTGGTGACTCTGTATCTGGCAAAGAAGTCCACTTTTAGCACTTTTGATTTAAAAATCAATTTTCCAAAATGATTTGCCGGATTTAGAATCTTTGGTGTTTATCAATTTCACATTGCACTTGTGAGATTAGATTCAGAACCACGGGAGTTCGAATTGTAGGGCATTTTTTCAAGCTTCTGAAAGGGGGCGCGAAAAAGCTGAGCTACAGTTTCTAGTGACTCTGCTGGAGATTTAGAGAACTTGACTCGGACTTATGATATGTTATTTTATCAACACTTATGTGTTTCTTTGCATTTGCATTTGCATCGGTGCGCCTAAGTCACAGTGTTTGCCATCTGCTATTCCTGAACGGTTTGCCGGAGGCTTGCTTGGAAAAATTTTCCAAAAGGCTGACTGGTTGCGGGCTCTGCCACGATGGGAACATGACCCTTGGATCTGGACTACCGCTATACTGTTTGATCCTCCTTTCACTTATCGGTGTTAGGTGTGAGAGGTATATTAGGTAGTCTTGCTGAGGTACCCTTTTTGACCAATCGACCTAGTTGCATATCGAAAACCATAGAGACTGTTCCAAACTAGGACATGTTGCTACCCGAATGCAAGAATGTGTGAAACACTTTGTTTGAATAGCTAACCGTAGTTCCTGACGAAACTAGGATAGGGTAACCCTACCCCATCATAGGGGTGCTTTGGCTCTCACTTGCTTGATATGTGCTTTTACAATGAAACTCTACAGGAATGTACGTATCAGTTGTAAGTCTGGGTATCAGTTTTGGGAGGCAGAATTCAGTGTTGAGCATGGTCCTACAGCTTTTGATTACATCAGTGTATTGATTAAAATCTGAGCTGAGGTGCTGTGTGGTTTCTGATGTTTGTTTTCTTTTTTTCTTTATTTCTTTTTGCAAGGTAGTTTATCACAATTGCTTCGGACGATTCTGTTACCCGCCAAGCACTCTGGACTCGTGTAAGAAGGATTTGCAGATCTTGGTATCTTGTTAGGGCATAGCCAGTGTTTGTTTCACTCCCACCGGTTACCAGACGGAGGAGGATCAGACAGAATTCACCAATCCAGCAATCACCTTTTACTTCATCTACACCCAATCAGGCCTAGTCTTCTACTTCTACTACAGAAAGAGAGTATTCACCTGTTCTGATAGCTCGACATGCCCCAGTCAGCATGGAAAATATGCTTCGTCAGCTCCAGCAGACCATTGAGACTATGCAGCTAGATGCTGCCCGCCAAGTTGAGGTCACAGCTTGCCAAATTGAGGTCGCAGCTCGCCAAGCTGAAGTGATAGATAGGCTTTAGCAGTAGTAATCACAACCGGCAGTAGCCTCCGTATCCCATGCACCCTCAGTGGGTATTCCGGCACCCGGGTCACAGTCAATGTCCAAAAGAATATGGGCATTCTGGCTGACCCGATCCCACCTCAGACCTCCAAGGCACTAGTTTACCAAATGGAGACACCATTTGAATTCGAGGTTGACCCCACTACACTGAAGGTCAGCAAGCTAGAAAAGCTCTTTAAGCTGGCACAGGGTGTGAATTCAATCCCTGACATTGAGGATGGATACACAGAAGCTGCAGTGACTCTATTGGACAGCTTCAAGATGCCACACATGAACCGATTTGACGGCTCCGGGGATCCCATGGTCCATTTGCGTTTATTCTCTGATATCTTGCGACTAATGGGTCTCACTAGACTTCAGAAACTGTCACTTTTTGGTCAGACCCTGTCGGGTATAGTGGCCATTTGGTATGCCAAACTTGAAGACTCTGTGAAAAGAAGTTGGGAGAAAATGGCCGAGGCCTTCATCGCGCAGTACTCCTATAATACCCAGATCGAGATCACTATTCGTGATCTTGAAGCGACCCGTTAGGAGCCAAAGGAGGACTTCTCGGACTTTGTAATGAGATGGGGGGCCAAGGCCTCTATGATGACTATTCATCCGTCTGAAAAGGACCAAATCAGAATGGTGGTCCGTAACTTGCAAGGGAGATTATTACAGAAGATGATAGTCTTGCCTTTGTTTACATTTGTTGAGCTCCATGAGATAGGGGTTCAGATTGAGGATGTGATGAAGCAGGGGCTGATAGACAATGGGAAGGAACAGCCCAAGAGGCCCTTTACACGCAACTCTAATGCAACCACGAGTGGTAACACCTTTGTACGGCCTTCAGATGTGAGTATGGTCACCACCACACCCAAAACTGCCAACCCGCCAATACATCTAACACGATCCCACAAACCTCAACTAGCCAGGCCCGATCTCAAAGGGTCTTTACCTCGCTCTATATGTCTTTGTTCAAAGCCTTAGGGGTCCTGATCAGAAAGGGGCATCTTAAGCTGTTAGAACAATGCCCACTACCCAATCCTCTCCCTCTGAAACACAACCTTGCCAAATATTGTGCTTTTCACCAGCAGCACAGCCATGACACTGATCAATGCTATAGGCTACATCATGAGATTCAAGATCTCATTGACAATAAGGTGATAGCGCCACACCAAAAGCCAAACATCACTACAAATCCTCTCCCACCACATAATCAAGTCCCTCCACCCTGGTATATAAACCTCATCCACACACTGGCCATCCCTTATGACCCCAGTATATACATCACCCCTTCCCATCTACCTAAGTCGGCGTTGTTCATCCCTGAGAGCACGGACTTGTTCACGATGAACACGTCTTCACTCCAACCCGAACCAGTGGCGGTGATAGTGGAAGATAAAGGGAGGTCAACCTTGGTGGAAAATGTCAGTCCGTTGCCCAAGGGCTCTAAGGGCTTATCTGAAGGGGTGTATAACCCATATTGCTATATTGTGCCAATCAATCAAGCTAAGCCGAAAGTGGTGTTGCCGGCTGAGATGGAGGTCAATATAGTTCGAGAGGATGGCCTAAGTCAGGGATTATATGATTTGGCCGACTTGGAAGAGGACATAGACAATTTGTAGTTCTTTGATGAGCAAGATCAATGGGATGTGCATATTGATTGGTTTAATCTGAATGGGTCAAAAAATAATTCTGGGTGGCTAAGTGATGAACCCAATATAGATGAGGGAGTTGAATTAAAACTATGAGAACAGAAAGCAGGAACTGCTGCAATGGCCGGAATAGCCGATGGGAAGTGTAAACTGTCAGAAAACACTGGTGTAGAATAATTGGCTCAGGAACTGGGCATTGTTAGTACTGTACATACCGAACAAGAAGCCGAGCTGAAGCGGTTTGAACAAGAAACGGATAGAGGCAACAGGAAAGCTAGAAAAACTCAGCACCCTGGGGGGAAGACTTATAATGAGAAGGTAATCCGAATGGAGCCGAACGAGTGCTTGTCGGCTGCCGAACGAGTCTAGTGGGATGACGACGACCTACACCTGGCCTATACCGATGAAGATTGGGGCGAAGACCTTCCTGACAACACTTGGTATATGGAAGAAGTCGACCATGTGGCAAGAAGTGGCCGATATTTCAAACCACCGCATTTGGACCAACCCGAGGCATTTGGGAAGGATAAAGAAGTCAAGAAGCAGATGGAAAAACAGTTAAAAGAAGCGGTCGTACTGAAACAGTTGAAGAAGATTCAAGCTGATATATCTATCTAGGGTCTGCTTATGGCTTCACTAGTGCACAGACAGGCTGTATTGTCAGCGATGGATAAAGTCAAGTTGTCCATCGACACCGCCCTGGAACAACTGGTGGGATTAGTCTTCCCGGGAGGCGCTACACCAACTTTGACCTTTTTAGACAAGGAACTGCCACCGGAAGGCTTTGCACACAATAAGCCTCTATACATATCGGTGGAGTGCTGAGAAAAGTGGATACCAGTGGTATTAATTGACACTGGGTCAGCAATTAACGTCTGCCCGTCGTGCACAGCTTATGTCATCGGTTTGAAACCGACCGATTTTGTGCCTACAGCCCAGGTGATCTGGGCATATGACAATACCAGCAGAGAGGTGATGAGAATAGTACAGATCAGAGTTCAAGTGGGTTTAGCTCAACAGGATATTGAGTTCCATGTCCTGGATGTGCAAGCCATTTTCAATTTGTTATTGGGGAGACCTTGGTTGCACCAAGTAAAGGCTGTCTCTTCAACCCTCCACCAAATGCTGAAGTACCCCCATGGGAAAGGGGTAGTTATAGTCTTCGAGAATTCATCTATACATCCTCCGCCAGAGGTCATTACACCTGTTCTGGAGATTGTGCATGGTGAAGAGGATGTTTTTCTTTTGGGGTTTACCTTGGTTGAGGCCCGAGTAGTTCAGAATATCTTGGCTGTTGATGAGGGTTTGTATGTTAGCGCTCAATTTGTGTACTACATGAACAAGCTCCAACACATGCCAGGAATGGGGCTAGGAATCAGGAAAGAGTGGTCGGAAGGGCGTTACTGCATTAGCCAATGTGCCACATAACCCGCATGCCTTTGGTCTTGGCAACACGCCCACCAAAGAGGACTGGGTGAGGAAAGGGAAAGAAATAGCAGGAAGAGCTAGAGCTAAGTAGACCAGGAAGCGCTACGAGCTTGTGCACCGATCTATCCGGGGAACCCTGAATGGTCATTTTGTTCAGGAGGGTGAAGATTTCCCATTCTGTGGTTTCCCCGAACTGTGGTTCAACTCTGAGAAGTAGCGGGTTCTCAGCTTCGAGATTTTCTTTGACTTGCAACTGCAAGAGAGTGATACAGAGGAACCGACTGAACTAACTGCTGAAGCTGCGAAGAGCACTGAAAGTGATTCCAACAGTAGTGAGTTTGAAGTAGGGGCAGCACTGGTATGTCTCCTTTTGGATCCTCTGATTGACTCAGAGAGCTTGGGGGATAACCTGACCATTTCCATGATCGGGGACCAACCGAGTGTGAACCCTTCTAGCAGCATCGTAGATACCTCTGACGCACCATCTCTCGTTTGGCAGCTGGAGGAGAGCTACCTGTCTAGCAGTTTTGAGTCTGGTAGTGAACCAGAATTTGATTCCATAGAGTCTGTGGAGTTGGAATCCGATTTCGGTTCTTCAGAGTCTGGGTCCAGTATTTCTGGGGTTGATAACACGAATGTCGAGGTTTTGTCCAGGTCGTCCTTTTTTTTTTCCTTTGAGTCAGTTGTAACCAAGGAATTGGATGAGCTGGACCTTGTGAATGAGAATGCCACTGTAGATTCTGAGTATTTCTCTGTGCCTCTTGTTTATTGCATTGATCATAATTTTCAAAATTTCGATGAAAACGATGAGGGAGGAATTCCTCTGTTTTGAAAATTTTGATTAATTGAGAGGATGAGAGGTTTGCAAAACCCTGTCCTGATGAAATCATTACAATTAATGTGGGTACTAAGAAGGATCCGCGTTTGGTCTAGATCGGGTTCACGTTGTCTTCGGAGGAGCACAAGCGCTTAGTCGCTTTATTAAAAGATTTCAAAAATGTTTTCGTGTGGTCCTACGATGACATGCCTGGAATTGATCTTAAGATTGTACAGCATCGGATCCCTCTTGACCCTGAGGCCTGACCCATCAAACAGAAGTTGTAGAGAATACGCCTGGATTGGGCTTTGAAGATTAAGGAAGAGGTCACCAAGCAGATAGACGCAGGATTCTTGCTAATATTTGAGTATCCAACTTGGTTGGCCAACATTGTTCCAGTGCCAAGAAAGATGGCAGAATTCGGGTGTGTGGATTTCAGAGATCTGAACAGAGCCAGTTCGAAAGACGACTTTCCTCTACCGCACATCGATGAATTGGTGGACTTTACCGCAGGCCATGCGTTGCTCTCCTTCATGGATGGATTTTTTGAGTATAACCAAATTCTAATGGCACCCGAAGACAGAGAGAAAATTGCTTTCACTACGCCGTGGGGAACCTACTGCTATAGAGTGATGTCGTTTGGGTTAAAGAATGCTGGGGCTACCTATCAACGGGCTGCAACCATAATTCTGCATGATATGATCCATAAAGAGGTCGAGGGTGTACGTGGACGACATGATTGTCAAGTCCAAGGAAAGAAAGGGCCACTACACCGCCTTGAAGAAATTCTTTCAGTAGATCAGAGAATACAGACTGAGGTTGAATCCGCAGAAGTGTACTTTTGGCGTAACAGCATAGAAAATGCTTGGTTTCTTGATTACACAAAGGGGCATCGGGGTAGATTCTTCCAAAATCAAGGCCATCTTAGAAATGCCACCACCAAGGACTGAAAAGGAGGTGCGAGGCTTTCTGGGTAAAGTGCAATTCATAAGATAGTTTATCTCTAAATTAACCTTGACTTGTGAACCACTATTTGGTTTTCTAAAGAAATGAAAGAAATTTCGATGGGATGATCGGTGTCAATTCGCTTTTGAGCAGATCGAGCAGTACCTTCAGAATCAACCTGTGTTATCACCGCCAAAGCCAGGGAAGCCTTTGATTCTGTATCTATCAGTAACGGACACAACGATGGGATGCACATTTGCTCAGGAATTTGAGGATAGGGTAGAGAAAGCCGTTTACTACTTGAGCAAGAAAATGCTAGATTATGAGACCCGTTACACCCCGCTAGAGAAAGCTTGCTTAGCCTTGGTATGGGCTACCAGGAAGTTGAGGCACTACCTATTAGCTCACTCCGTAATTCTGGTTTCGAGATTGGATCCCATCAAATATCTCTTTGAGAAACCAGTGCTTACGGGTAGGCTAGCCTGTTGGTTGCTTCTCCTCTTCGAATTTGATCTGAAGTATGTTACTCGCAAGTCTGTTAAGGAGAGAGCAGTAGTAGAGTTCCTTACAGATCACCTAGTGGAAGGGGATAAAGCAGTATAATACTTGTTTCCAGATGAAGCTATTCTGCAAGTCAAGGAAGAGGTTTGGACCATGTACTTTGACAGAGCGTCTAATCAGTACGGTTATGGGATAGGGGTGTTGCTAATAGCACCCAACAATTCCCATATACCCTTAGCCTTCAAACTCCGATTCAAGGTCCAATAACGAAGCAGAATATGAGGCGTGTATCGCTGGTTTGGAAGCTGCCTTGGAACTAGGGGCAAAAAGGTTAGACGTCATTGGGGACTCGAACCTAGTTGTGTCTCAAGCCAAAGGAGATTAGAAGGTTAAAGAAGAAAAGATGAAGATCTATCACCAAACCTTGGACGTTCTGATTCCTAGGTTTGAGAAACTGACTTTCATGTATCTACTAAGAGAGAACAACAGGTTCACTGATGCCTTATCAACTCTATCTTCCATGATACACATCTCGTTTGGAGTCCGGATGCATCCGATCATTATTGAGCAGAGATATACGCCGGCCTACGAGTCTATCGCCGCAATAGATGAAGTGCAAGATCAAAACCCTTGGTTTTATGATATCTGGAACTTCTTGGAAAAGGAGGTTTATCAACCAGGGGCAAATGCCAAAGATAAACTGGCAATACGGCGGATGGTCGTTCAATTTATCATCTGCGGATGTAAGCTGTACAAGAGGGGTCATCTGGGAATGCACATGTTGTATGTCAACGCAGAAGAATCAAAGCGCCTAATGAAGGCCGTCCATGGAGGAGAGTGCGGAGCACACATGAATGGAGTAATGTTAGCTCGAAAGATTCTCAGGCAAGGTTACTACTGGTCTACTATGGGGGAGGATTGTATTGATTTTGTTCGGCGATGCCACAAATGCCAAATTCATGCTAATCGCATGAATATCCCGCCGTCGAAGCTGTACAACATGACTTCACCATGGCCTTTCTCAGTCTGGGGAATTGACGTCATTGGCGCAGTCACACCGAAAGGGTCATATGGGCATGAATACATCCTGGTGGCAATTGATTATTTCACAAAGTGTGTGGAAGCTTAGTCTTATGTAGTGTTGAAAGCAGCACATGTGACTAAGTTCATCCGAAACAATATCATTTGTCGATATGGAGTCCCAAGCGAGATCATTTCAGATAATGGCTTCCATTTTAAGAAAGAAGTAATTGATTTGTTAGAGAAATACAACGTGGCTTTCCATAAGTTATCTACATACCGGCCGCAAACCAATGGAGCTGTTGAGGCCGTCAACAAGAACATTAAGCATATTTTGTAGAAAATGGTTAAGACCTACAGCGATTGGCCAGATAAATTGCCATTTGCACTCTGGGGTTATAGAACTTGAATTCGAACGTCTATTGGGGCAATCCCTTACTCCATTGTTTATGGGATGGAAGTTGTTCTGCCAATCGAAATAGAAGTTCCGTCACTGCAGGTTATGACTGAATGTCAAATAACAGAGGCAGACTGGCAGCAGAGCAGGGTCGAAGAATTGATGTTGTTCGATGAGAGAAGGCTGAAAGCATTGTACCATGTTCAGGGTTATCAACGCAAGATTGCCAGGGCTTTTAATAAGAAGGTTAAGTCCCGGAATCTCAAATAAGGGGATTTGGTGCTGTGAGACAACCGAGCTCCCATTCATGACCCTAGAGGCAAGTTCAGACCCAATTGGACTGGTCCTTACATCATTAAAACTATCTAATCTGGTGGAGCTGTTATTCTCATGGACCTGGATGGCCTAGAATTTTCCCAACCGATCAACATAGACAAGTTGAAGAAATATTATCCCTGAGAGGCTTGCTAGGCCGAAAACCCGAAAGGGCGACCTAGGCAAAAGTTAGAGCACAAAAAAATTAGAAAAAATAAAAACTGGGTTCGCAAGGTTAAAACCCTAAAGGGGCGGCCTTGGCAAAAGTCAAAGTGTAAAAGGAGAACGTTAATACTCGAGTGAACCCGAACTGAACTATGTAAGGCCTGATTCCCATTTTCGGGATACGTAGGCAACTTCATTCTGAAGCTCAGCCGTAAACATCTCTAACTCAACTATCCTTTCCATGTGTTGACTAGGTCATCTTTGTCATTTAAATGTTCGGTTGTGATCTTTTCTGAGAACTGGTTACAATGTTGAGCAGTGCTATTCAGACAACGGGCAATTTGTGATCTTTGGATTCGGGTTTGTACATCTCGAGGATTGATTCCATGTGTGTCAAGTTGTGATCCTTATTGAAAATGGTTTGAAAAGTTTTGATAAAAGTTGATTTTTGCTCAAATTTTACCCTTTACAACTTAGACAATTTTTGGACCAAAAGGAAAATTTTCATTGTTCACAACTTTAATTTCATTGATTTCAATACAAAGTTCTACAACTCTTGATACAAATCAAAGTTGTTTTCATTACATTCATAAAACTTGAATAGTAAGATCAAAGTAATAAACTAGTGGCACAGATGAGTCAGGTGCTCCTGCGTTCCCCGCTTGTGCTTGTGGAAGCTTCTGATGCAAAAGTGGGCCTAGATTGTGCCTCATCTTCGAGCCAAGTTAGGCACTCGCCAGAAAGTGCATAGCTAAAACTAGGGGCCGGGGTCAGAAGCTCTCTTGTCCTCCAAGCAGTGAGGTACCTGGCTAAATATGAACCTCAAATTGGGAATGAAACCGGGTACTATACCCTATTCTCTGGGGAAGTTTGATCATGTCCAAATTGACGTTTAAACGGGAACGGAAAGTAGAATACACAGTGTATCAGGCCAATCAGCTGAATGCTAGGTTGTCGAGTTATGCTGTAGCTTATTTCGATCAGATTAAGCTAGGGGCAATGCCAAGCAATATCAGCATCAAACCTGTTACACATCCAATGGCACCACCATCCCTCATACGGGAAATCCACTAGCTGTTGGCGGAAAAAGTATGCTTGGGCTGAGTATGCGGGCAAGAATCCACCACCTTTAGCTTGTCCATTAGCCATATCTGGGAAGGGATGAAAGAAAAGAGAGATTAAAGAATAGAGAGATGTATGTTGAGAGAAAAGTAAGAAAAGGGCTTTTAGAGAAATATAGAGCATGAGTGCCGAGTGATGTGAAAAGCACATATGAGATGGGTGGGAAACATTACTTGAAGAAGTAGTGGACTTCCTACAAATTTGGTGGTCTCTCGCCGATGAAAGGCGTCTAAGCCCATCAAAGTCTCAGCCAACACCAAACCAATGCAATTCTTGCCCTCTTTCAAACCTTGGGCCACTTCAATTAGCCGGATACTAGACCCTCCGAAACTGGGGGCAAGAAGGAAATGAGCTAACATGCACAAACAAAGGGTGTGTTGTCGGAAACCCTGCCAAAGAAGGTCGCCTCGGTCATCGGCTTTGAAAAATCGATGAATCAGACTGGCATGTCCAGCTCTCCGCTATGAACCAAGGATCAGGCCTCGTGTAGAGTAAGCTTGCACATCCGTCCCAAAGTTTGGATGTGACCAAAACGGGGTTGAGGTAAGATTTCCTCATCGCACCGGGACTCTATTAGTACTTGAAATTCTTTGATTGTCCGACATATCTCTTGTCCCCCGAAGCTAAAGACATGTGTAATTGGGTTCCAACACTTAGCTGCAACATGAAGGAACGAAAAACAAAGTGGGGAACGGCTCAGCGGGAATAGTGCGTTTACGCCAAAACCCCAGAAGTTCACATTTTCCAAGCCATCCAAAGTTGCAATCCAATTCGAAAGTTTTTCAGCGAAAAATGGCTCCATTTGTGAAGAATTTGTAGCTAAAATGAAGAAACTATGAGGTCCAAGCTTTTGTAGAAGATAAGGCAGTAAGTGGAAACCAACTGTCAACAATCTTGAGGTTTTGCACATTAGTGGCCGGCAGGCCACTGTTGGTGGCCGGCACATTCCATCCATGGTCGGCATGAGGCCGACAAGCTCTCTAAGTGGCCGACATCTGTCTTGTGTGTTCTGCTGTCCATTTATGTGCTGAGAATGCTGAAAACATGTGTTTTGTTCTATTCTTTATGAATTTTAAGGTCTTGTTTTGAGTCCTTTTAGTTTTAGCAAGTTTGTTTTGTTGAGCTGTATTCGAGTTGTTTTGTTGTTTATCGAGTTGTTTTGTTTTGCTTATCGAGTTGTTGCGATTTCGATTATTGAGTTGTATGTTGTGTTTAGAATTTCAGTTATTGGTCGGTTTATTACCTGATTAAGGCTGTTGTGGCAATACAAGTATTCTGTTTGTAGTATCAAAATTCAATCTCCATTCTATGCTAAATGGTGCTCATGATGCAAAATAAAACACTTTTTCAAAGAGAAACTGGTTTTTATTTCGATTATGGTTGTTTTTTAAAAAAAAGTGTAGTACAAGTTTTTAAAGCAAATAAAACCTGTCTGAAGCTGTACAAAGTGCTAACACCACTAACAGAAAGAAACTACGCAAAAATACAAGAAAATCAGCACAAGCCATCTCAGGCTCGAGAGGCCCCCTTCGTCCTCTTCTTGGGCGGGGACTCAAAGCTGTCTCCATCAGCACCGCCATTTGACTCAGGTGCTGAGCCGGAACCAGAATCATCGCCACTCTCTACCTTAGAGCCCGGCTCAGCATCACCTCCACTCTCAGATCTAGAGTCGTCGTTATCTCCACTCTTGGAGGACTCAGACTGTAGGCTCACTGCCTCCTCGGAGCCACTAGCTCTGAAAGGCTCCTCCGGCCTCGACAACGATGTTCCTCTCGGCCGCGTCCTGGGGCCTTTCTCTCCCTCCTCTCTGTTGCTGGAGGAGGTGGTGATGGCGCAGGAACCGCTGCCACTAGTGCTCTCGGTAAGGCCGGAACTTGGAAAATACAATACCGGCTCATCAGATACGAAGTATAGTTAGAAATGCAATGTGATGAAAGTAGAAGGATACAATGAGCTAGATATAGTGCAAGTATAGTACAGTGTGTCAGTGCAGCATAGCAGTGTGATGTGACAAGGGGCAAAATGCATACAATGAGATGAGTATCAATGCGTCAGTCATAATGCAGTGTATAATAGTGTAGAATATGCTGAAATACGGGCAGAAAGCAGAGGAAGAATACCTGAATGCCATGGAGATTGAGTAGTGCCTCCCTCTTGAGAATCATGCTCTCAGATGAGGTTACTAGCTCAAGTAGTCCCTCAGTGTATCCCGGGGGGGCCTGTAGATGCATTGGGAATGATCAGTATCCGGAAGGAACAAATATCAAAAAGAGAATGTGAAAAGCTGAAGAGAATATGGTACATACCGGAGGTGCATCGTGAGCTCGGAAGTATCTATGCCCGGTGTAAACGTCCTTGAACGTCCCGGGGGGAAACCTCGTTTTGTTCGTTTGGGCTCACTACAGTTCAGGACTTAAATGTCACGGTTCTTAATTTGATCTCACAATGTGCAATGTGAGATTGATAAATCACCAAAGAGTCCAAATCCGGCAAATCGATTTTGAAAATAGATTTTTTTTTGAAAGAAGTGCCAAACATGGACTGTTTTGCCAGATACAGAGTCGCCACCTAAATATTTTTTATGGGGGAATTTAGGTAACCCTGACTCGTTTGCCTAAGGCCACGTGTCTGTCATCACCAAAGTTGCCTCGGCTCGGGAACTTGGGTACTGTAGACGTCCCCGAACGCAACCGGGAGGGAGATCCCCCCCCGGCTATTCTGTTCATATTGGGCTCACTACAGTTCGGACTCTCAAATTGTCACGGTTCTTAATCTGAACCAAAGAGTCCAAATCCGGAAAATCGTTTTGAGAAGCAGATTTTTAGAAAGAAGTGCCAAACATGGACTGCTTTGCCAGATACAGAGTCGCCACCTAAATATTTTATTTCGGGAAAATTTAGGAAACCCTAACTTGTTTGCCTAAGGCCACGCGTCCGTCATCACCAGAGTTGCCTCGGCTTGGGAACATGGGTACGATTGGGGAAGGTCAGCTATGAGCACCCCCTCTCACCCGATCCGAAGATCGGCCTCTACTAACCATGATATCTTGTTTTGAAAACATTATGCGTTCTTATTCCGGTTATTAGCCTAGATTTACTATGTGGTGCGCACAGCACAAAAGTGTAGACTGGATCGCCTGAATTGGAACAAAACATTTCATGTTCGTTTTGAAAACGGTCTGCTACTCGTAAGTAGGCTAAAATGCAGATTTTGCCACCTTCGGGTGGGCTTAGAAAACATGGTTTTGCCACTATCTAGTGGGCTTAAAACTCACAGTTTTAATGCATTATTCCAATTCAGGTAATTCAACCTCCACCCACAGGCATCCAAGCAGTTATATCATATAAGCAAATAGCCTCATAGTAAGCATGCTGTCATGGCCACACTCACACGCATGCAATGATGCTAAAGCGAAAAGACTTACAGAGTACTCCAAGCCAAAACAAAAGCTATGTTAGAAATCCATGCATAGTCCTAATTATACAGAAATGCCTAATGTAACACATGCAGGAATGCAACTACAATAGGCTCGGCTATTCTAAAATGACATGTGAAATGCTACAGCTAACACGTATTCAATTTGGGATTGAAATACAAATGCAGTTAGTATGATGCGCCGAGCCCGGTGCATGCAAAACGAATGAATGTATACAAACATGCTATCATAAGTATGCTAATTGAAACATGCCCTAAACTAACCACCGAAACCTAGTAAATAAAAAGGAAGAAAGACGTGGGGTTGGAAGGCATACACACACTCACGCACACTTATTACACAATTGCCCTCGCTCGGAGGGTCCGAATAATATTTCACAACCAAATGAATACTGCTAAATTAATTATTACAGAACTTCTAATTAATTAACGAATTAAATATAGAAGGAAGATGGCTGCAGCCCTGTCTCGGAATGCGCGAATGGTGTATGCTTGACTCGTCTCGCCCGGAAACCCGCCCCATGCCACTATTGCCTCTGTTTACACTGCCTTGCTCCTTTGAAAATTTTCACGAGTCCCAAGGATGCTTCTCTGAACATTGAGGAGCATCACCGACCAAGTGGGAACATCACCGGCCAAAGGGAATAGTCATCGACCATTGGTTTAACTATCGGCTAATTGTATTTCGTCGGTCGGCACAATAAGTAGTCGGTCGGTCAAATGTTCATGCAGAAATCTGTTTTGACAGCAGCAGAGGACAGACAGCGTATGGCATGGGATTTTCAAGCAAATGTGTGTGTGGCCGCACTCCCTATCATGCAATGGACTCAAGGGAGCGTGGCTCTCGACCCTCGGGCCATCAATTATGCATTTTGATGCATGATGGCCTAAGAGGCCAAGCTTGCCATTCAATGTAAAATGCATGCAACAAAAGAGATGAGTGCCTTACACCCTATCATGCTTGAGATCAAGGGCATTAGCAATCGAGGAGTGAGACGTGTTTCGTCACTTTGAGTACGAACACACCTCGCCCCTCAAGCTTGGTTTGACACCCCAAACCAAACAATGAAATGCATGTATACAAACATGGCCCAAATGTGCGAAATGACTAAGGCATAAAACATGCGAAATGAAATGCAACCTATGCATGCAAATGTAATGTATTAAGCATGCGAGATGCAATGCAATGCAACCTATCATGTAATGTAAACGTGGTATATTACAAGCATGCAACTAGAGGCAATAAATCAAACATACAACTATACACAAGGATGGACTTAGACTGAAATGGGAGGCCTCAGCCAGACCCCAAAACAGTGGCCAAAAGAGCCAAAAATGGCACAAATTAGGCATGCAAGCATGCATACATCAAGGCCTATCACTTAAGCATGGGAGGGGGAGCCCTCAAGGACACTTAAGGGTGACAAACAAAGACATCAAACACTCATGTTAAACTTTGAAAAAAAACATACGAAGGATGATGCCGAAATATGCTAGGAAATGAATGTAAAAAAGGGAGCATTCAAGGCCTCAAATGAGGGCATTACTCAACTCCTACCCCAAGCAAATAAGGCATGGATTTTTCAATGCAAAACAGAATTTTAGCATGCAAAAGAGGACCCCTAAAACCCAATGTCAAGGCAACCTAAAGCCTCAAACACATAAGCATGCACAATGCTCATTTTAAGGCTCAACAAGACAACTCTTCGAGGCATGAAAGGGATGATGAATGCAATCATGAAAGCATGGATTTCGGACTGAGACGGCATGTAAAATGACCCCAAATCACTGAAACAACCCAACTAAAGCATGCTCATAACTCACACCCTCAAGGCTCACAAGCCAAAATGCAAAGAGGCTATACCAAACATGGCAAATATGATCAAAACAGCACCCCACAGACCTCAAGCATGGTAAGACGTGGCAAAGAACTTCACAAAGTTAGGCCAAAATATGAGAACATGGTAGGCTAGATGCAAGATGCACTTCTAGGCAAAATGGGGGAATACAAGGCAAGTATATTAGGCATGAAAGGGGTCATTAATCCGACCAAAAACAGAGGCATATTGTGACCTAACAACATCCAAAAACCTTTGAAATGGTACCAATGACAACTACTGCATGCTACCATTAAGAGCCAAAAATGCAGAAAAAGAGAGACAAAGGGAGAGGGGTGTCCCTCCCCTATGCAAGACCTCAAAACCCCTTCTTCACCACTGAAAATCCACTGGATTTCAGTGGTGAGAAGGCCAATACACAAGAGGTTCCAAAGCTTAACAAAGAGAGTACAAAAAGGGCCAAACAAGGCCTAAGAGGGGGAGATCGACCCCAAACAAAAAAATGACCTTAATGAAGTATCTTGAGCATGCAAATACAAGACTTTTTTTCAGTTATACATGAAGCTCAAATTAGTATGCAAAGCAGGTCAAAAGCTAGTGCAAGATTGGGAAATTTAAAACAAAAGTGTTACCCTTGAAGAACACCTCAAGAACAGCAAGTCTAGCCACCTTATTCTGATCAAAACCAGCTCAAAACCTCAAGAATAAACCCTCAACACCTCCCAAAGTCAAAGTATGGTGTACTGGTGTGTGTCTTAGTGCAAAAGTAAGAACAAATCACCCTTTTAGGCCCTAAAACACACACAAATGAAGAGAGAGAGAGAGGGAGATTTAGAGAGAGAAGATGTATGTATCAGAATATATATGTTCTAGGTCTGATTTTGCTGAACCAACACAAAGGAGAGGGTTTGTCTCCTTATATAGACCATCAAAGGTGCTAAGCTTCCAAGAGAAGCTAATTAAAAGGATCAAGGCTTCTTCAAGAAGCCAAGGCAAAGGGGCCAAGGCTTCCTGAGGAAGCTGAGGCAGGGTTCAAGCTTCTTGAGGAAGCTAAGACGAAGGTCCAAGCTTCCACAAGAAGCTAGACCAAAAAGGTGCAAAAGGGGCAAAATAGCCACAGATGTGCACGGGGGCACGGTTTGTGCATTCCAACTGGCACAGCTGGCATGCACCATGCCTGAAAAAGGCAAAAAGATGGTACCGGCCAGAAAAGGAGGCCATCGGCCAAACAGGTGGTCGGCTGGCCACACAAAATGCCGACCGGCCAATGGACTATTTCACTAATGACCGGTAGCCTCAAAACACGGCCGGTGGCATCAAGCCATGGCCGGTGGGTATCAGGGGTAGCTAGAAAGCTACTCTCTACCCTCAGGTGCAAAAACAAACGAGTCATTGGTGTAAAACCAAGCACAGAACAAGCAAGTCGAGAGATCCTGAGGCAAGGCGCGTAGCCAAGACCTCCGGGAACTCAAAACAAACACGAACATGGATGATCACCAAGTGTTCAAGTGGTGACGTCCAAGTCTTGAGAACGGTCAAAAATGGGGTGTCTACAGTTACCCCTCTTTGACAGAACTCGAAAGTCATAACAATGACGGGAGTGAGTGTCAAAGCCCGGAGACGACCCATTTTTGACAAGGCCGAAGACTTAGACAAACATACAAGCTACAGATAAGATATGCGCCCGAGGGCAGGGGGCAACTGACAATGCAAGAAGCCGAACATAACTTATGATTATGCAAAGAAAGCTGTAACGAAGCATATCATGCAATAGTTTTAAGCAATCAAACACAAATCCAACTACATTACAATGCAGAAAGGATGTAAGAGAATTATGTAATTCTCGCTACGTTTCAAGCGAATTATGTAATTCTCGCTACGTTTCACGCATGACAATACGATTTGAAACAAGCATAACAATGCTATGAAGGCAAACACATGTAAGTAAAGCATAATGCGACAACGCATGCAATGTGTATAAGAAGAACTTGAACACATGTAAGTAAAGCATAACGCGATAACGCATGCAATGTGTATAAGAAGAACTTGAACACATGTAAGTAAAACAATGCACGTATGCATGCAATGTGTATAAGAAGAACTTGAATACATGTAAGTAAAGCAATGCGAGTACGCATGCAATGTGTATGAAAGGGGCTTGAACACATGTAAGTAAAGCATAACGCAACAACGCATGCAATGTGTATGAAAGGGGCTTGAACACATATAAGTAAAGCATAACGCGACAACGCATGCAATGTGTATAGAAAGGAACTTGAACACATGTAAGTAAAGCATAACGCGACAACGCATGCAATGTGTATAGAAAGGAGCTTGAATACATGTAAGTAAAGCATAATGCGACAACGCATGCAATGTGTATAGAAAGGAGCTTGAACACATGTAAGTAAAGCATAATGCGACAACGCATGCAATGTGTATAGAAAGAAACTTCAACACATGTAAGTAAAGTACACGCAAAACATATACAATGTGTGACCACCTGAGAATACATATACACATGTAAGTAAAGCATGCTGTAATGCAGGCAATGTGTATAGCAGGAATTCGAATGCATGTACAACATAAGTATAGTGAAGGCATGCTACTCATATTTGTTGAGATGCAACCAAATCAAGATGAGACATTTATTGAAAGCAAGACGCGTATTGAGCGTGCTTAGTCATAGTCATATCGAAGCAATGTAATACAACATGTTTAAAGCGATTTGCGGACTCCGCAAGGTACAAAAGGATACGGGAAAGGATGCTCCTTGCATACACCGAACATCGCACACAGAAGACGTGGTTCGAGGTCAACACGAAGACCAGTTAATATTCTAAATCGCGCTTTCTTGCACTATCTTGAGTAATGAAGGTGCCAAACTGTGCAATTGACCCGAATAAGGGCGCAGGAGGTGCATCGACCATAAGGGGAGGTTACTGGTATCAATCCCGACACTCTGTTGCCCTGTTCTCCTTTTTGCTTTACTTTCCTTTTCTACTGTTAGTTTTAAGCACATTGCACTGCCTCAGGCAGGTTTTACTTTCTTCAAAACTAAGGCCTCGTTTGGGAACCCTCCTGTTTAGCCAAAAAGCCAAAAAGTTACTAAATTAGCCAAAAAGCCAACTACCCATACCAAAAAGTCAAAGATTCTCTTTTCTCTCTACTTTTTGCACATCTTTTCATAAAAAGTCAAAAAGTCATCCCAAAATACTAGTTTTTTTTAGCTCATATTTTAGCCAAATAGCCAAAAAGTTACTGAATTAGCTTGTTCCCAAACGAGGCCTAAGTATCTTTTTGCAAAAGACATGATGGAAATGCAACAGCTATTTTGCTCAAAAAGGTGTTACATTTGTTGTTCTATGCATCGCATCGCGTGGCATCACATAACAATGTGAATGAAATTGAGATTGTGTTTGAAAACCAAGCGTTTGCCTCGTAATAATCAGGTAGTGAGCTGACCAACGACAAAATAACTCGATAAGCAACAACAAAGAACTTGATGAGCTGACCAGGTGTAAATACAACTCGATTAAGCAAATGCAAAGATTTGAGAAATGTGACATACAACTTGATAAACAAATTTACAATAACTTGATAAGCAAATAGGCGTGACGTCGCAAAAATCATCATCGGAGGGCATTGGAAGTGGTGGCATTCCCTAAATTCTCAGCATGTTCAACCATATAAACAACTCAGGGGACAAGAAGGAAGACCACCGGCCACCAGGGAAATCCTTCAGCCTCATGAAATGGCCATTGGCCAGCAGATTTGATCAATCAGCCAAAAGTGGTGGTCGGTCGGCACTATATTTGGCCGGCCGGTCATAAATGGCAGAGACCAGCAGAATGCTGACATCTGTCCTCCACTCAACCTTATCCCCTACAAAAGGCTTCAGCTTCGTAGTTTTTCTCAATTCCACACTGATTTGCTCCAAATGGAAGAGTTTCTTGCCCAAAATCTCACAGCTTGGATTGCCAACTTGGACGGCTCGGAAAAGCTGAACTTCCGGGGCTTTGGCGTAAAAGCACTATTCACGCTGAGTCGCACTCCGCTACACTTTCCGTTTCTTCACGCCGCGACAAGCTTTTGGAATCCGGTAACACATGTCTTTAGCTTTAGCGGGCAAGAGGTATGTCCTACCTTCGAAGATTCCCAAGCTTTAATGGAGTCTGAGCGCGACGAGGAAATCTTGCCCCAACTTCGCTTCGGCCACGCCCAAGCCTTAGGACAAATGTGTGGGATTTCAATACCCGATGCTCACTCTTTGATTTGTGACGGGGCGTTGGATGTTCCGAGTTTAATTCGCCGATTTTCTGACGCCGGTGACCACGGTGACCATCATTGGCAAGGCTTCCGACGACATGCTCTTTGTTTGTGCATGCTATCCTATTTCTTGTTTGCCTCGGGCTCCGGAGGATCTAGCGTCCGGTTGATTGAGGTTGCCCAAGGCTTGAAAGAGGGCAAGGGCTGCTTTGCCATCACTCTAGCTTGAGACGTTGATGGGCTTGGATGCCTTTTATCGCTGAGAGACAACCAGATTTACGGGGAGTCCACTACTGCTGCAGGTAATGTTTTCCACCCAATCTTACATTTGTATTGCTTACATCACTTGGCCCTCAAGCTCGATTTTTCTCACAAAACCCTTTTCTCACTTTTCTCACATCGTACATCTCTCTATTCTTTATTCTGTCGTTTTTCATCCCTTCCCAAGTGTGGTTGATGGACAAGTTGTAGGTTGTGGACTCTTGCCCAGCATACTCAGCTCGCGGCTACTTCTTTCGGCAACGCCTAGTTGATGCCCTTGATGAGGGATGGTGGTTTGATTGGATGTATAGCTTGTCCGCAGACCGTATTGCTTGGCGGTGCCCTTGGCTCAACCTACCGGTGATGAGCTACAGCATGACCCGTCAACCTGGGATTCAATTGATTGGCATGACACACTGTGTCTTCTATTTTCCGTTCCGGATCCGGTGCCAGTTCGGTCATGATCAAACTTGTCCACCAGAGGGGATAGAGTATCCGGTTACATTCCCGGTCCGAGGCACATAGCTCGCCCGGTATACTACAGCATGGAGGACTAGAGAGCTCCTAGCCCCCGCTCCTACTTTCAGTTGCACTTTGTCTGATGAGTGCAAAGATTGGCTTAATGAAGAGGCACAGATTGGGCCCAGCTTGGCATCAGAGGCTTCGACCAGCTCTGGGAGGGGGCGCAGGAGCACCTGACTCATTTATGCCTCGAATTTATTGCTTTATTAGAACTTTCAAGTTTTCTTTATGAATGTAATAAAAAAAAAAAGCAACTTCAATTTGTATGCAAGAGCAGGAGAACTCTGTATTGAAATCAATGAAATTGAAGGTTGTGGGTACTGAAAATTTTCCGCTTTGGTCCAAAAATGGTCTAAGTTGTTAAAAGATTAATTTGAACAAAGTCAACTTTTATCAAAACTTTTCAAAGTCATTTTCGATATGGATCAGAACTGGACATGCCTGAAATCTGTCACTGAGATGCACAACCTCGGATCCTAGCAATTGGAAAGTTGCCCCTAGTCTGAATAGTACCGCAACACTTCATGGCAACGGAAAGTTGTCCCTAGTCTGAAAAGCACTGCACCGGAGATCATAACCGAACTCTTGAATGCTGAATAGACAAAGATGGCAGAGGTGATCAAATGGACAAAGTTGATCGGGGAAAAGTTTATGACTGAACTTCAGGATGAAGTTGCCTACGTATCCCAAGGATGGGAATCAAGCCTTACATAGTTCAGGCTCGGGTTCACTCAGGTATTTTCACTCTCCTTTTACGCTCTAACTTTTGCCAAGGCCGCCCTTTGCTGGTTTTCAACCTTGCGAGCTCAGTTTTTATAATTTCCAATTTCTTGTGCTCTAACTTTTGCCTAGGTCGCCCTTTCGGATTTTCGGCCTAGCGAGCCTCTCAGGGGTAATATTTCTTTAACTTGTCCATGTTGATCGGTTGTGAGAACTCTAGGCCATCTAGATCCATCAGAACCACAGCCCTACCTGACCAGATCGACTTAATGATGTACGGACCAGTCCAATTGGGCTTGAACTTGCCCCTTGGGTCATGGATGGGAGCTCGGTTGTCCTTGAGCACCAAATCTCCTTCTTTTAGATTCCTGGCCTTAACTTTCTTGTTGAAAGCCCGGGCAATTCTGCACTGATAACCTTGAACATGGTACAGTGCTTTCAGTCTTCTCTCATCAAAGAGCATGAGTTCTTCAAATCTGCTCTGCTGCCAATCTGCCTCGGCTATCTGACACTCAGCCAGCACTCTCAAAGACGGAACCTCAATTTCAATAGGTAGAACAACCTCCATCCCATAAACCAATGAGTACGGAGTCGCCCAGTAGAAGTTCTAATTGAAGTCCGGTAGCCCCATAGAGCGAATGACAGCTTATCTGGCCAGTCTCGGTAGGTTTCCACCATCTTCTGTAAAATGCGCTTGACATTCTTGTTGGTGGCCTCAACCGCTCCATTGGTCTGAGGCCGGTATGTGGATGACTTGTGAAAATCCACATTGTATTTCTCCAACAAGTCAATCACTTCCTTCTTGAAGTGAGAACCGTTATCTGAAATTATCTCATTTGGGACCCCATAGCGACAGATGATGTTGTTTCTGATGAACTTTGCAACATGTGAAGCCTTCAACAACGCATAGGATTCAAGACTTTAAATCGGAGTTTAAATGCTAAGGGGATACGGGAATTGTCGGGTGCTATCAGCAATACCCCTATCCCATACCTATACTGGTTCGATGCTCCGTCAAAATACATCGTCCATGACTCATCTTCGATATGCAAAATGGCCTCATCTGGGAATAAATACTCAACTGCTTCCCCTCTTTCCACGGGATGATCGGCTAAGAATTCTGCTACTGCCCTTCCCTTGACTGACTTGTGCGTCATATATTTCAGATCGAATTCGGAAAGCAACAGCAACCAACGAGCTAGCCTACCCGTAACCGCCGATTTCTCGAAAAGATATTTGATGGGATCTAGTCGTGAAACCAACATTACGGAGTGAGCTAACAGGTAGTGCCGTAGCTTCCTGGTAGCCCATACCAAAGCTAGGCAAGCTTTCTCCAACGGCGTGTAATGAGTCTCATACTCTAGCATCTTTTTGCTCAGATAGTAGATGGCTCTCTCCACTTTGTCCTCTGATTCTAGTGCGAGCATACAACCCATTGTAGTTTTAGTTACTGAAAGATACAGAATCAACGGCTTTCCCAGCTCAGGCGGTGACAGCACAGGTAGGTTCTGTAAGTATTCCTTGATCTGTTCAAAAGCAGCTTGGCATCGGCCGTCCCACTAGAATTTCTTTCCTTTCTTCAGGAGGCCAAAAAGTGGTTCACAAGTCAAGGTTAATTTTGCGATAAACCGTCTTATGAATTGCACTTTACCCAGAAAGCCTCGCACCTCCTTTTCAGTCCTCGGTGGTGGCATTTCTAAGATGGCCTTGATTTTGGAAGGGTCGACTTTGATACCTCTCTGTGTAATTAGGAACCCTAGCATTTTTTCTGCTGTAACGCCAAACATACACTTCTGAGGATTCAGCCGCAATCGAAATTCTCTGATCCTTTGGAAGAACTTTTACAAGGCGGTGTAGTGGCCCTCTCTTTCTTTGGACTTGACAATCACGTCGTCCATGTACACCTCAACCTCTTTGTGGATCATGTCGTGTAATATTGTGGTCGCGGCCCGTTGATATGTAGCTCCAGCATTCTTCAACCCAAACGGCATTACTCTGTAGCAGTATGTCCCCCATGGGGTAGTGAAAGCAGTCTTCTCCCGATCTTCAGGTGCCATCACTATCTGATTGTAGCCTGAGAAGCCATCCATGAACGAAAGCAAAGCATGCCCCGCTGTGAAGTCCACCAACTCATCGATATGCTGTAAGGGAAAGTCGTCCTTTGGACTAGCTCTGTTCAAATCCCTGAAATCCACGTATACCCTGATCCTACCATCCTTTTTCGGCACCGGAACGATGTTGGCCAACCAAGTCGGGTATTCAGAAACCATCAGGAACCCTGCATCAATTTGCTTGGTGACCTCTTCCTTAATCTTGAGGGCCCAGTTCGGGCGGATCCTTCAGAGTTTCTGTTTGATGGGTCGAGCCTCAGGGTCAAGAGGGATCCGGTGCTGTACAATCTCAGGATCGATTCCAGGCATGTCTTCGTAGGACCACGCGAAAACATCTTTGAAATCTTTTAATAAAGCGACTAAGCGCTCGCGCTCCTTCAAAGACAACGTGGACCCGATCTAGACCAGTCGTGTGTCCTTTTCAGTACCAACATTAATTGTGGTGATTTCATCGACCAACGGTTTAACAAACCTCTCCTGCTCATGATCAAGCAAATAATGCAAAATCAGAGCAATTTCTTCCTCGTTGTTTTCATCAAAATTTTGAAAATCCTGATTTAAACAATAAATCAAAGGCACAGAAAAATACTCAGAAACCACATCCACATCGCCAACATCATTCTCATTAAGCATATCCAAATCGTCCGATTCTTCTGTTACAACAGACTCAAAAGAGAAAGAAAAAGAACCTAGAAGGACTGTGGCATCGGGTTATCACCTCAGGAATACGGACTCAGACTCAGTCGAGCTGGAACCTGATTGACTCACAAGACTCGGTGGAATCAGATTCCGGCTCACTACCTGACCCGGTGCTGCTTGACAAAAAATCCTTCTTCATACTGCAAAATGAGAGAGGGTGCGATAGATGCATCCAAAATGTTTGCTGGTAGACCCTCAGCCGTTTCATTCCCGATCATGGACACCGAGAAGTTATCCCCCAAGCACTTTTGTTCGATGGAGGATCTGAAAGTAGACAAGCCAATGCTACCCCATTTCAATTTCAAAGTCCTCAGACTCCACTTTCTTGTCTGCTCAGCCTCAGCTAATGGGTCCGTCTGCTCTTCGGCAACGTCATCCCCAGATAATCTGCAGGTCGAAGAAGATCTCAAACCCCGGCACGCGCTTCCTTTTCTGCGTTCAACCATGGCTCTGGAAGCCACAAAATGGAAAGTCCCCCTTTCCCGGACGAAGCGTCCTTTAGGGTACTGGATGGGCCGGTGCATTAATTCAAAAGGCTTCCTCGCCTGCTTCGCTCTGGCTCTTCCAGCCATCTCTTGCCTTTCCTTATCCAATCCTCTTTGGTGGGCAGATAACCCAAGCCAAAGGTATGTGGGTTGTGTGGACTTCGGCCAATGCTGGGACGCCCTTCGGCCACTCTTTCCCAATCCAATCCCGGGGATGTGTTGGAGCTTATTCATGAGGTATACTGATTGAGATTGACATACAACCCTCATTAACAGCCATGATGTTCTGAACTACCCGAGCCTCGCCAAGGTAAAACCGACATGAACACATCCTCCATACCGTGCTCAATTTCCAAAACTGGCGTAGATACTTCTGTGGTGGATGGATTCGATGAATTTCAAAAACAATGGCTACTCCCTTCCCATGGGGGTATTTCCATCTGATACAAGGTGGACGAAACTGCCTTCACCTGGTGCAACCACGCCGCCCAAAAGCATATTGAAAGTTGCAAGCATTTCTAAGACATGGAAGTCTATTTCAGTGTCCTGGCCCAACCTTGGTCTGGATTTTCATCTGTTCCCATGACTTCTGGCTCGTGTTGTCATATGCCCGAATCACCTGGGCTGTCGGTGTGAAGTCCGAATCTTCAAACCGATTGAGTAGTGTCCTTGCGGGCAGACGTTGATGGCGAACCCGGTATCCACAAGAACCACCGGTATCCATTTATTTCTACACTCTACAGAGATGTAGAGTGGCTTATTATGGTTCGCACCCTCAGGTGGCAGTTCCTTATCAGAGAAAGTCAACATCGGGGTAGCTCCTCCCGGAAAGACCAGTCAACTAGTGCTCTGGTGTGGTATCTACGGAGAGTTTAGCCTTGTCCATAGCAGATAGGACAGCCTTCTGTGCACTCGTGATGCCATAAGCAGTCCCACAAATGGAGATGTCTGCCTGTATCTTTTCAATTGTTTGAGCAGCCTCGTCTTCAAGTTGCTTCTCTTTCTGTTTCTCAGCTTCCTTATCCTTCCCAGAGCCTCTGGCTGATCTAGGTGCGGGGCTTGAAATACAGCCCGCTCCTTGTCATATGATCGACTTCGCAATGTACCAGGTATCGTCTGGCTGTTGCTTCCCCAATCTTCATCTGTGGGGCAAGACATAAGTCGTCGTCTCCCACCACATTCCATCGGAGCCGACAGACACCTGTCCGGCTCGGTATGGCTGTTCTTATATTCCAGTATCTTCCGTCTGCATGCTCGCAGTATTCTCTTCCTCGTACACACAGCACTTTCAGTTCGCGCATGGGCCTTAGCTTTCCTGATTCTCTCAGAATCCTCAAACCTTTCCTGTTCTGACTTGTCAATACAGCTGGCTGTCTCAATAATTCTGTGTTCAAGATGCTCCAATCCTGAGCGAAATTCTCGACCCATGCTCTCCGGCGATGTACTCTGCTCTTCGGCCCTTCCGGCTGTCACTGACATTCTCGCCCGCTGGGCCTTGTTCTGGTTGGAATTCTTCCAAACATCCGGTTGATCATCCAACCACCCGGTAGCCTCTGCCGATTCCTCATAATCAAACCAGTTGACTGCTGCGTCCCTGGTCTTGGTCATTGAAAAACTGGAGGTTGGCAAGGTCCTCTTCCATAGCCGTCAAATTATCTGTCCCCTGCTCGAATCCATCCCCTCGGATTATACACAGCTCTGCCTCTCTCGGTGTTCTACAATGGCACGACCTGGCCTACTGACAGAATATAATCACTGATTGTAGGCTTCCTAGCAGAACTCCCAGATTCCTCAGATTCTGGCTCAACAATCCCATTCTCCTCTGAAATCATCCCTGTCCATCTTCGATGGTCATCACCATTGGCTCTGGTTGGGTTCTGAGATGTCCAACATGCACAAGTCAGTGCAGTCAGGAAGGAACACCTCCGGCTTAGGTAGGTGGAAGGAGTGAAATATATGCTAGGATCATAAGACACGACCCAGCCTGGATAAAATTGATTCTTTTGGGAGGTAGAGCTTGGTTGTGTGGTGGGAGAGGGTTTGTTGTAACATTAGGTTTCTGGGAGGCAAAATCACCCCGTTATCGATGAGATCTTGAACTCATGACGTAATCGGAAGCACTGAGTCGGTGTCATACGGTTGCTGTTGGTGAAATGCGCAATATTTGGCTGGGTTGTGGGTAAGGGGAAGTCTTTCCGGCAATGGCCGCGGCTTTAGGGGCTCAAGTGCCCTTTCTGATTAAACCCCAGAGCTTTGGACAGGGGCATATATAGTGGAGCGAAGGTCTTTGGTTTTTGGGTGGTTATCTGGCTTTTGTGTATTGCTTCCGATGCATGGAGAAAGGCGTAGCTGCCGTGGGTCTTGGAGGGAGAGGGGGAATGGTGGTGACATGCTCACTTCTGAGGCTCTTGCAGTTGTAACGCCGCTCGGGCCTGCATTGGTGTTGCGATTGAAAGTTCTTCTGGGTTGTCTCCCGATCATTATCAATTAAGCTTGCTTCAAGGCATCCTCAATCTGTACTCCCATCTCATGCAGATCAGCAAAGGTAGGGAAGGGGAGCACGATCATTTTCTGCATCAGTTAGGCTGGAGATTGCGCACATCATCCAAATTTGATCTTTATCTGTGGGCCTTAGGGTCATCATTGAGGCCTTAGCCTCCATCTGGTCACAACTCCGAAAAGCTCTCTTTAGGCTCCTGTCTCGTTGTCTAAGGATCACGGGTCGTAATCTCAGATTTGCGTGTTATATGAGTATTGCGCAATGAAGGCCTCAGCCATCTCTCCAGTTTCTCTTGACACATCTTCTAATTTGGGTACCAGATGCCGCCACACCCGACAGGGTCCGGCCGAATAGAGACACTTCTGCAGTCTGGTGAGGCCCATCGGCCTTAAGATGTCTGAAAACAAACGCAGGTGTACCATAGGATCCCCGGATCCATCAAACGGTCGATGTGCGGCATCTTGAATCGGTCGGATAGCGTCACAGCTGCGTCGGTGTACCCATCCTCAATATCAGGGATGGTCTACTCCCTGGGATCTCTTGAAAGCTTTTCAAGCTTGCTCAACTTCAATGGTGGGAATCTGTCTCGAACTCAAAGGGAGAGTCCGGTAGGTTGGTGGGTGTTTTGGATAACTGGAGGATCTGGGGTAGGATTGGGGGCGGAGGTGGCCCTTGGGAATGTCCGTATCATTCTGAACATTAGCTGTCTCCCCATATTGAACTCCTGGGGGGAGGAGGGCTTGATGCAAGCAGATGCTCCGACTTGCTGTTGTAGCCTCACGATTAACTCTGCTTGTTCAGTCATAACCGTGGCCTGTTGCTTGCGAACTCTGCCTGTGGACAACGTCTTGCTGCATAGTTTTCATGCTCACTTGGAGCTGGCGCATCCGTCTCCCTCTAAGCTTGCCATATGCCTGCTGATTGATTGAATTTTGGTATATATTCCCTCCTCTGCAGGAAACAGAACCTCTGATCTCTACTGTACTCAGGTGGGGTAGATAAACCCTCTGTACTGATCGCTGAACTGATATTCTCTGCCTAACTGCCCTCCGTCTAGGAACCGGGGTAATGAGTAGTACACTGGTTGTCCGTCTACCAGATCCTCAGATCGATGGAGTCGCAACCTCTAATCCAGGGGCTTGGGAAATATCTACTGGGTCAGAAGCAATCGTGCTAAACTACCTAGCAAAAAGATAAATAAAGGATAATAAGGAAATAAACGACCAGACAAACAGACACATAACAGCTTAAATAAACATAACACATGGTTTGGCATGACAACACCCTGTCGATAAGCTGAATACACTGTTCTCAAGCACTGATCATTATTCCCCAAATCACTGTCCCAAACTTGGATCTGATACCCCAGATAACTGATTAAAATACTGGTGCCCTCAGGCCTGATGCCAAACTTGCAAACTGATATTGCAGTCTTGTAGAGGCCAACTCTAAGAGCACATAGCAGATAAGTGAGGGCCAAAACACCCCTATGTTGGGGTAGGGTTTCCCTGTCTTGTTTTGTCAGGAGCTAGGGTTTCACTACGCACGCAGCGGTTTCAAAAACCTATAATCGGGTAAGAACCTGTTCTAGTTTGGAATGGTCACTATGGATTCCGAATATGCACTAGGTCGAATGGTCAAAAGGGTGCCCCGGTAAAAACCGGGGTTTGTGTTTCCCAAATTGGCAGAGCTCGCAACCGGCAGCCTTATGGTCATGCTTGACAGGCAAGCCTCCAGAAACCGTTCAGGAATAGCAGATGGCCACACGGTGTCCTAGGGCGCACCAATGCACATGCAATGCAAAGAACACATAATGTAGTCAAAACAAGATATCATGAGTTCGAGTCAAGTTCTTTATTGTCCCAGTAGAGTCGCCAGAAACTGTAGACGTCTCGAACGTCCCGGGGGGAAACCCCATTTTTTCTTTTGGGCTCACTACAGTTCAGAACTCAAATGTCACGGTTCTTAATCTGATCTCACAATGTGCAATGAGATTGATAAATCACCAAAGAGTCCAATTCGGCAAATCGATTTTGAAACAGATTTTTTTTTGAAAGAAGTGCCAAACATGGACTGCTTTCCCAGATAACAGAGTCGCCACCTAAAATATTTTTTATGGGAGATTTTAGGAAACCCTGATCTGTTGCCTAAGGCCACGTGTCTGTCATCACCAAAGTTGCCTCGGCTGGGAACTTGGGTACTGTAGACTCCCTGAACGCCCAGGAGGGAGATCCCCCCCCCCCGCCATTTCTGTTCATATTGGGCTCACTACAGTTCGGACTCTCAAATTGTCAGGTTTCTTAATCTGAACCAAAAGTGCAACTCCGGCAAATCATTTTGAGAAGCAGATGTTTATAGAAAGAAGTGCCAAACATGGACTGTTTTGCCAGATACAGAGTCGCCACCTAAATATTTTATTTCGGGAAATTTAGGAAACCTGACTCGTTTGCCTAAGGCACGTGTCGTCATCACCAGATGTTAGCCGTCGGCTCGGGAACTTGGGTACGATTGGGGAAGGTCAGCTATGAGCACCCCCTCTCGCCCGATCCGAAGATCGGACCTCTCACTAACCATGATATCTTGTTTTTGAAAACATTATGCGTTCTTATTCCGGTTTATTAGTCTAATTTACTATGTGATGCGCACAGCACAAAGTTAGACTGGATCGCCTGAATTGGACAAAACATTTCATGTTCGTTTTGAAAACGTTGTTGCTACTTCGTAAGTAGGCTAAAATGCAGATTTTGCCACCTTCGGGTGGGCTTAGAAAACATGGTTTTGCCACTATCTAGTGGGCTTAAACTCACGAATTTTAATGCATTATTCCAATTCAGGTAATTCAACCTCCACCCACGGCATCCAAGCAGTTATATCATATAAGCAAATAGCCTCATGTAAGCATGCTGTCATGGCCACATCACACGCATGCAAGGATGCTAAAGCGAAAAGACTTACAGAGTATTCCAAGCCAAAACAAAAGCTATGTTAAAATCCATGCATGGTCTAATTATATGAAATGCCTAATGTAACAATGCAAGGAATGCAAACTAAATAGGCTCGCTATTCTAAAATGACATGTGAAATGCTACAGCTAACTAGTATTCAATTGGAGATTGAAATACAAATGCAGTTAGTATGATGCGGCCGAGCCCGGTGCATGCAAAACAGACAGTGAATGATTATCAAAACATGCTATCATAAGTATGCTATTGAAACATGCCTAAACTAACCACGAAAGCTAGTAAATAAAGGAAAGAAAAGACGGGGGTTGGAAGGCATCACACACTACGCACACTTATTACACAATTGCCCTCGCTCGGAGGGTCCGAATAATATTAACAACCAAATGAATACTGCTAAATTAATTATTAAGATTAATTAATTAAGAAATTAAATATAGAAGGAAGATGGCCTGCAGCCCTGTCTCGAATGCGCGAATGGTGCATGCTTGACTCGTCTCGCCGGAAACCCTACTCATGCCATGTTGCCATCGGTTTACACTGCTTGCTCCTCTGAAAATTTTCACGAGTCCCAAGGATGCTTCTCTGAACATTGAGGAGCATCACCGACCAAGTGGGAACATCACCGGCCAAAGGGAATAGTCATCGACCATTGGTTTAACTATCGGCTAATTGTATTTGTCGGTCGACACATAAGTAGTCGGTCGGCCAAATGTTCCTGCAGAATCTGTTTTGACAACAGCAGAGGACAGACAGCGTGAGTGGGATTTTTCAAGCAAATGTGTGCGTGGCCGCACTCCTATCATGCAATGGACTCAAGGGAGCTGGCTCTCGACCCTCGGCCATCAATTATGCATTTTGATGCATGATGGCCTAAGAGGCCAAGCTTGCCATTCAATGTAAATGCATGCAAACAAAAGAGATGAGTCCTTACACCCTATCATGCTTGAGATCAAGGGCATTGCAACTGAGGAGTGAGACGTGTTTCGTACTTTGAGTACGAACACACCTCCCCCTCAAGCTGGTTTGAACCCCAAACCAAGCAATGCAATCATGTATACAAACATGGCCCAATGTGCGAAATGCTAAGGCAAAAACATGCCAAATGCAATGTAACCTATGCATGCAAATATATGTATTAAGCATGCGAGATGCAATGCAATACAACCTATCATGTAATGCAAACTGGTATATTGCAAGCATGCAAACTAGAGGCATATAATACAACATACAACTATACACAAGGATGGACTTAGACTGAAATGGAGGCCTCAGCCAGACCCAAAACAGTGGCCAAAAGGCCAAAATGGCACAAATTAGGCATGCAAGCAGTACACATCAAGGCCTATACTGAGCATGGAGGGGGAGCCCTCAAGGACACTTAAGGGTGACAAACAAAGACATCAAACACTCATGTTAAACTCTGGAAAAAAAAACATACGAAGGATGATGCCGAAATAGCTAGGAAATGATGTAAAAAGGGAGCTTCAAGGCCTCAAATGAGGGCATCTCAACCCTACCCCAAGCAAATAAGGCATGGATTTTTCAATGAAAAACAGATTTTAGCAATGCAAAGAGGACCCCTAAACCCAATTCAAGGCAACCAAAGCTCAACACATAACATGCAAATGCTCATTTTAAGGCTCAAGACAACCCTTCGAGGCATGAAAGGGATGATGAATGCAATCATGAAAGCATGGATTTGGACTGAGACGGCATGTAAATGACCCAAATCACTGAAACAACCAACTAAAGCATGCTCATACTCACACCCTCAAGGCTCACAAGCCAAAATGCAAAGAGGCTATACCAAAATGGCAAATATGATCAAAACAGCACCTCACGGACCTCAAGCATGGTAAGACTGGCAAAGAACTTCACAAAGTTAGGCCAAAATATGAGATGTATGGTAGGCTAGATGCAAGATGCACTTCTAGGCAAAATGGGGGAATACAAGGACAAGTATATTAGGCTGAAAGGGGTCATTAATCGACCAAAACAGAGGCATATTGTGCCTAAAACATCCAAAACCTTGAAATGGTACAAAGAACACTACTCTCATGCTACCATTAAGAGCCAAAAATGCAGAAAAAGAGAGACAAGGGAGAGGGTGTCCCTCCCCTATGCAAAACCTCAAAACCCTTCTTCACCACTAAAAATCCACTGGATTTCAGTGGTGAGAAGGCCAATACACAAGAGGTTCCAAAGCTTAACAAAGAGAGTACAAAAAGGGCCAAACAAGGCCTAAGAGGGGGAGATCGACCCCAAACAACAAAATGACTCAATGAAGTATCTTGAGCATGCAAATACAAGACTTTTTTCAGTTATACATGAAGCTCAAATCAGTATGCAAAGCAGGTCAAAAAGCTAGTGCAAGATTGGGAATTTAAAAGCAAAAGTGTTCCCTTGAAAAACACCTCAAGAACAGCAAGTCCACCTTTCTATCAAAACCAGCTCAAAACCTCAGAGAATAAACCCTCAACACCTCCCAAAGTCAAAGTATGGTGTAATGGTGTTGTCTTAGTGCAAAGTAAGAACAAATCACCTTTAGGCCCTCAAACACACACAAATGAAGAAGAGAGGGGAGATATAGAGATAAAGATGTATGTATCAGAATATATAACTGTTCTAGGTCTGATTTTGCTGAACAACACAAAGGAGAGGGTTTGTCTCC
>NW_021024782.1:1197830-1290004 GCF_004153795.1 Camellia sinensis
TCCTCTTCCATAGCCGTCAAATTATTTGTCCCCTGCTCAAATTCATCCCCTCGGATCATACACAGCTCTACCCTCTGCGGCAATTCTACAATGGGCCGAACCTGGCCTACTGACAGAATATAATCACTCGGATTGTTGGCTTCCTCAGTAGAACTCCCAGATTCCTCAGATTCTGGCTCAACAATCCCATCTGCTTGACAAAAATCCTTCTTCATACTGCCAAATGAGAGAGGGTGCGATAGATGCATCCAAAATGTTTGCTGGTAGACCCTCAGCCGTTTCATTCCCGATCATGGACACCGAGAAGTTATCCCCCAAGCACTTTTGTTCGATCGGAGGATCTGAAAGTAGACAAGCCAATGCTACCCCCATTTCAATTTCAAAGTCCTCAGACTCCACTTTCTTGTTCTGCTCAGCCTCAGCTAATGGGTCCGTCTGCTCTTCGGCAACGTCATCCCCGGATAATTGCAGGTCGAAGAAGATCTCAAACCCCGGCACGCGCTTCCTTTCCGCGTTCAACCATGGCTCTAGGAAGCCACAAAATGGAAAGTCCTCCCCTTCCCGGACGAAGCGTCCATTTAGGGTACCCTGGATGGGCCGGTGCATTAATTCAAAAGGCTTCCCCGCCTGCTTCGCTCTGGCTCTTCCAGCCATCTCCTTGCCTTTCCTTATCCAATCCTCTTTGGTGGGTAGATAACCCAAGCCAAAGGTATGTGGGTTGTGTGGCACTTCGGCCAATGCTACGACGCCCTTTCGGTCACTCTTTTCCAATCCCATCCCGGGGATGTGTTGGAGCTTATTCATGAGGTATACTGATTGAGTATTGACATACAACCCCTCATTAACAGCCATGATGTTCTGAACTACCCGAGCCTCAGCCAAGGTAAAACTCGACATGAACACATCCTCCATACCGTGCTCAATTTCCAAAACTGGCGTAGATACTTCTGGTGGTGGATGGATTGATGAATTTCCAAAAACAATGGCTACTCCCTTCCCATGGGGGTATTTCACCATCTGATACAAGGTGGACGAAACTGCCTTCACCTGGTGCAACCACGGCCGCCCCAAAAGCATATTGAAAGTTGCAAGCACTTCTAAGAAATGGAAGTCTATTTCATGTTGTCCTGGCCCAACCTTGGTCTGGATTTTCATTGTTCCCATGACTTCTTGGCTCGTGTTGTCATATGCCCGAATCACCTGGGCTGTCGGTGTGAAGTCCGTAATCTTCAAACCGATTGAGTATGTTGTCCTTGTCGGGCAGACGTTGATAGCGAACCCGGTATCCACAAGAACCACCGGTATCCATTTATTTCTACACTCTACAGAGATGTAGAGTGGCTTATTATGGTTCGCACCCTCAGGTGGCAGTTCCTTATCAGAGAAAGTCAACATCGGGGTAGCTCCTCCCGGAAAGACCAGTCCAACTAGCTGCTCTGGTGTGGTATCTACAGAGAGTTTAGCCTTGTCCATAGCAGATAGGACAGCCTGTCTGTGCACTCGTGATGCCATAAGCAGTCCCCAAATGGAGATGTCTGCCTGTATCTTTTTCAATTGTTTGAGCACGGCCTCGTCTTCAAGTTGCTTCTCTTTCTGTTTCTCAGCTTCCTTATCCTTCCCAGACGCCTCTGGCTGATCTAGGTGCGGGGGCTTGAAATACCGCCCGCTCCTTGTCATATGATCGACTTTGTCAATGTACCAGGTATCGTCTGGCTAGTTGCTTCCCCAATCCTCATCTGTGTGGGCAAGACATAAGTCGTCGTCCTCCCACCACATTCCATCGGTAACCGACAGACACCTGTCCGGCTTCGGTATGGCTGTTCTTATATTCGCAGTATCTTCCGTTCGCATGCTCGCAGTATTCTCTGTCCTCGTACACACAGCACTTTCAGTTCCCGCATGGGCCTTAGCTTTCCTGATTCTCTCAGAATCCTCAAACCTTTCCTGTTCTGACTGTGTCAATACAGCTGGCTGTTCAATAATTCCTGTGTTCAAGATGCTCCAATCCTGAGCGAAATTCTCGACACCAGTGCTCTCCGGCGATGTACTCTGCTCTTCGGCCCTTCCGGCTGTCACTGACATTCTCGCCCCAGCTGGGCCTTGTTCTGGTTGGAATTCTTCCACAACATCCGGTTGATCATCCAACCACCCGGTAGCCTCTGCCGATTCCTCATAATCAAACCAGTTGACTGCTGCGTCCCCGAGTCTTGGTCATTGAAAAACTGGAGGTTGGCAAGGTCCTCTTCCATAGCCGTCAAATTATCTGTCCCCTGCTCGAATCCATCCCCTCGGATTATACACAGCTCTGCCCTCTCCGGTAGTTCTACAATGGGCCGAACCTGGCCTACTGACAGAATATAATCACTCAGATTGTAGGCTTCCTCAGCAGAACTCCCAGATTCCTCAGATTCTGGCTCAACAATCCCATTCTCCTCTGAAATCATCCCTGTCCCATCTTTGATGGTCATCACCATTGGCTCTGGTTGGGTTCTGGAGATGTCCAACATGCACAAGTTAGTGCAGTCAGGAAGGAACACCTCCGGCTTAGGTAGGTAGGAAGGAGTGATATATATGCTAGGATCGTAAGACACGACCCCAGCCTGGATAAAATTGATTCTTTTAGGAGGTAGAGCTTGGTTGTGTGGTGGGAGAGGGTTTGTTGTAACATTAGGTTTCTTGGGAGGCAAAATCACCCCGTTATCGATGAGATCTTGAATCTCATGACGTAATCGAAAGCACTGGTCGGTGTCATGACGGTGCTGTTGGTGAAATGCGCAATATTTGGCTGGGTTGTGGGTAGGGGGAAGTCTTTCGGCAATGGCCGCGGCTTTAGGGGCTACAAGTGCCCTTTTCTGATTAAAACCACCAGAGCTTTGGACAGGGGCATATGTAGTGGAGCGAAGGCTCTTTGGTTTTTGGGTGGGTATCTGGCTGTTTGTGTATTGCTTCCCGATGCATCGGAGAAAGGCGTAGCTGCCGTGGGTCTTGGAGGGAGAGGGGGAATGGTGGTGACTATGCTCACTTCTGAGGCTCTTGCAGTTGTAACGCCGCTCGGGCCTGCATTGGTGTTGCGATTGAAAGTTCTTCTGGGTTGTTCCCGATCATTATCAATTAAGCCTTGCTTCAAGGCATCCTCAATCTGTACTCCCATCTCATGCAGATCAGCAAAGGTAGGGAAGGGGAGCACGATCATTTTCTGCATCAGCTTAGGCTGGAGATTGCGCACGATCATCCAAATTTGATCTTTATCTGTGGGCCTTAGGGTCATCATTGAGGCCTTAGCCCTCCATCTGGTCACGAACTCCGAAAAGCTCTCTTTAGGCTCCTGTCTCGTTGTCTGAAGGTCACGGGTCGTAATCTCAATTTGCGTGTTATATGAGTATTACGCAATGAAGGCCTCAGCCATCTCGTCCCAGTTTCTCTTGACATCATCTTCTAATTTGGCGTACCAGATAGCCGCCACACCCGACAGGGTCCGGCCGAATAGAGACAACTTCTGCAGTCTGGTGAGGCCCATCGGCCTTAAGATGTCTGAAAACAAACGCAGGTGTACCATAGGATCCCCGGATCCATCAAACCGGTCGATGTGCGGCATCTTGAATCGGTCCGGTAGCGTCACAGCTGCGTCGGTGTACCCATCCTCAATATCAGGGATGGTCTTCACTCCCTGGGATCTCTTGAACAGCTTTTCAAGCTTGCTCAACTTCAATGAGGTGGGATCTGTCTCGAACTCAAAGGGAGAGTCTGGTAGGTTGGTGGGTGTTTTGGATAACTGGGGTAGGATTGGGGGCGGAGGTGGCCCTGTGGGAATGTCCATATCATTCTGAACATTAGCTGTCTCCCCGAGTATTGGAACTCCTGGTAGAGGAGGGGCTTGATGCGAAGCAGATGCTCCGGCTTGCTGTTGTAGCCTCATGATTAACTCTGCTTGTTCAGTCATAACCGTGGCCTGTTGCTTAGCGAACTCTGCCTGTCGGACAGCGTCTTGCTGCATAGTTTTCATGCTCTCTTGGAGCTGGCGCACCGTCTCCTCTAAGCTTGCCATACTGCCCTGATCTGATTGAATTTCTGGTATATATTCCCTCTCTACGGGAGAAACAGAACCTTGATCTCTACTGTACTCAGGTGGGGTAGATAAAGCCCTCTGTACTGATCGCTGAACTGATATTCTCTGCCTGACTGCCCTCCGTCTAGGAACCAGGGGTAATGAGTAGTACACTGGTTGTCCGTCTACCAGATCCTCAGATTGATGGAGTCAGCAACCTCTAATCCAGGGCGCTTGGGGAATATCTACTGGGTCAGAAGCAATCGTGCTAAACTACCTAGCAAAAAGATAAATAAAGTGATAATAAGGAAATAAACAACCAGACAAACAGACAACATGACAGCTTAAATAAACATAACACATGGTTTGGCATGACAACACCCTGTCGATAAGCTGAATACACTGTTCTCAAGCACTGATCATTATTCCCCAAATCACTGTCCCCAAAGCTGGATCTGATACCCACAGATAACTGATTAAAATACTGGTGCCCGTAGGCCTGATGCCCAAACTTGCAAACTGATACGTGCAGTCCTGTAGAGGCCAACTCTAAGAGCACATAGCAGATAAGTGAGGGCCAAAACACCCCTATGTTGGGGTAGGGTTTCCCTGTCTTGTTTTGTCAGGAGCTAGGGTTTCACTACGCACGCAGCGGTTTCAAGCAACCTATAATCGGGTAAGCAACCTGTCCTAGTTTGGAATGGTCACTATGGATTCCGAATATGCACTAGGTCGAATGGTCAAAAGGGTGCCCCGGTAAAAACCGGGGTTTGTGTTCCCACATTGGCAGAGCTCGCAACCGGTCAGCCTTATGGTCATGCCTTGACAAGGCAAGCCTCCAGCAAACCGTTCAGGAATAGCAGATGGCCAACACGGTGTCCTAGGCGCACCAATGCACATGCAATGCAAAGAAACACATAACTGTAGTCAAAACAAGATATCATGAGTTCGAGTCAAGTTCTTTATTGTCCCCAGTAGAGTCGCCAGAAACTGTAGACGTCCTCGAACGTCCCGGGGGGAAACCCCATTTTGTTCGTTTGGGCTCACTACAGTTTAGAACTCAAATGTCACGGTTCTTAATCTGATCTCACAATGTGCAATGTGAGATTGATAAATCACCAAAGAGTCCAAATTCGGCAAATCGATTTTGAAAACAGATTTTTTTTGAAAGAAGTGCCAAACATGGACTGCTTTCCCAGATACAGAGTCGCCACCTAAATATTTTTTATGGGAGAATTTAGGAAACCCTGACTCGTTTGCCTAAGGCCACGTGTCTGTCATCACCAAAGTTGCCTCGGCATGGGAACTTGGGTACGATTGGGGAAGGTCACTTCGTGAGCACCCCCGCTCGCCCGATCAAAGGCCATTCTGTTCATATTGGGCTCACTACAGTTCGGACTCTCAAATTGTCACGGTTCTTAATCTGAACCAAAGAGTGCAACTCCGGCAAATCATTTTGAGAAGCAGATTTTTAGAAAGAAGTGCCAAACATGGACTGTTTTGCCAGATACAGAGTCGCCACCTAAATATTTTATTTCGGGAAAATTTAGGAAACCCTGACTCGTTTGCCTAAGGCCACGTGTCCGTCATCACCAGAGTTACCTCGGCTCGGGAACTTGGGTACGATTGGGGAAGGTCAGCTATGAGCACCCCCTCTCGCCCGATCCGAAGATCGGCCTCTACTAACCATGATATCTTGTTTTGAAAACATTATGCGTTCTTATTCCGGTTATTAGTCTAGATTTACTATGTGATGCGCACAGCACAAAAGTATAGACTGGATCGCCTGAATTAGAACAAAACATTTCATGTTCGTTTTGAAAACGGTTTGCTACTCGTAAGTAGGCTAAAATGCAGATTTTGCCACCTTCGGGTGGGCTTAGAAAACATGGTTTTGCCACTATCTAGTGGGCTTAAAACAAAAAAAAACTCATAGTCAACGAATTGTTCCAATCCAAATAACCCAACCTTCACCCACAAGCATTCAGGCAGTTATATCACATAAGCATATAGCCTCATGGTAAGCATTCTATTCATGGCAGTCACTCACACGGATGGAAGGATGCTAAAGCATAAAACTTACCGAGTACTCCAAGCCAAAACAGAAGCTTATTAGAAATCCATGCATGATCCTAATTATACAGAAATACCTAATGCAACACATGCAAAAGTGCAACTATAGCAGGCTCGGCTATTCTAAACATGGCCTATGAAATGCTACAGCTAACATGTATCTGTTGGTATGTCCGTATCTGCCTGGACATTCGGCGCCTCTTCGGGTGCTGGGATTCCTGGTGGGGGAGGAACTGGGTGTGAAGCAGATGCCCCAGTTACACTTATTACACAATTGCCCTCGCTCGGAGGGTCTGAATAATATTACACAACCAAATGAATACTGCTAAATTAATTATTACAGAACTTCTAATTAATTAATGAATTAAATATAGAAGGAAGATGGCTGCAGCCCTGTCTCAGAATGCGCGAATGGTGCATGCTTGACTCGTCTCGCCCGGAAACCCATACCATGCCACTGTTGCATCGGTTTACACTGCCTTGCTCCTCTGAAAATTTTCACGAGTCCCAAGGATGCTTCTCTGAACATTGAGGAGCATCACCGACCAAGTGGGAACATCACCGGCCAAAGGGAATAGTCATCGACCATTGGTTTAACTATCGGCTAATTGTATTTGGTCGGTCGGCACAATAAGTAGTCGGTCGGCCAAATGTTCCTGCAGAAATCTGTTTTGACAACAGCAGAGGACAGACAGCGTATGACATGGGATTTTCAAGCAAATGTGTGCGTGGCCGCACTCCCTATCATGCAATGGACTCAAGGGAGCGTGGCTCTCGACCCTCGGGCCATCAATTATGCATTTTGATGCATGATGGCCTAAGAGGCCAAGCTTGCCATTCAATGTAAAATGCATGCAAAAAAAGAGATGAGTGCCTTACACCCTATCATGCTTGAGATCAAGGGCATTGGCAACCGAGGAGTGAGACGTGTTTCGTTACTTTGAGTACGAACACACCTCACCCCTCAAGCTTGGTTTGACACCCCAAACCAAGCAATGCAATGCATGTATACAAACATGGCCCAAATGTGCGAAATGGCTAAGGCACAAAACATGCCAAATGCAATGTAACCTATGCATGCAAATATAATGTATTAAGCATACGAGATGCAATGCAATACAACCTATCATGTAATGCAAACATGGTATATTGCAAGCATGCAACTAGAGGCAATAAATAAAACATACAACTATACACAAGGATGGACTTAGACTGAAATGGGAGGCCTCAGCCACACCTCAAAACAGTAGCCAAAAGAGCCAAAAATGGCACAAATTAGGCATGCAAGCATGTACACATCAAGGCCTATCACCTAAGCATAGGAGGGGGAGCCCTCAAGGACACTTAAGGGTGACAAACAAAGACATCAAACACTCATGTTAAACTCTGGAAAAAAAAAAACATACGAAGGATGATGCCGAAATATGCTAGGAAATGGATGTTAAAAAGGGAGCATTCAAGGCCTCAAATGAGGGCACTGCTCAACTCCTACCCCAAGCAAATAAGGCATGGATTTTTCAATGAAAAACAGAGTTTTAGCAATCAATAGAGGACCCCTAAAACCCAATGTCAAGGCAACCCAAAGCCTCAAACACATAAGCATGCATAATGCTCATTTTAAGGCTCAACAAGACAACTCTTCGAGGCATGAAAGGGATGATGAATGCAATCATGAAAGCATGGATTAGGGACTGAGACGGCATGTAAAATGACCCCAAATCACTGAAACAACCCAACTAAAGCATGCTCATGACTCACACCCTCAAGGCTCACAAGCCAAAATGCAAAGAGGCTATACCAAACATGGCAAATATGATCAAAACAGCACCCCACTGACCTCAAGCATGGTAAGACATGGCAAAGAACTTCACAAAGTTAGGCCAAAATATGAGAGTATGGTAGGCTAGATGCAAGATGCACTTCTAGGCAAAATGGGGGAATACAAGGCAAGTATATTAGGCATGAAAGGGGTCATTAATCCGACCAAAAACAGAGGCATATTGTGGCCTAACAACATCCAAAAACCTCTGAAATGGTACCAAAGACAACTACTCATCCATGCTACCATTAAGAGCCAAAAATGCAGAAAAAGAGAGACATAGGGAGAGGGGTGTCCCTCCCCTATGCAATACCTCAAAACCCCTTCTTCACCACTAAAAATCCACTGGATTTCAGTGGTGAGAAGGCCAATACACAAGAGGTTCCAAAGCTTAACAAAGAGAGTACAAAAAGGGCCAAACAAGGCCTAAGAGGGGGAGATCGACCCCAAACAACAAAATGACCTCAATGAAGTATCTTGAGCATGCAAATACAAGACTTTTTTCAGTTATACATGAAGCTCAAATCAGTATGCAAAGCAGGTCAAAAGCTAGTGCAAGATTGGGGAATTTAAAGCAAAAGTGTTTCCCTTGAAAAACACCTCAAGAACAGCAAGTCCAGCCACCTTCTTCTAATCAAAACCAGCTCAAAACCTCAAGAATAAACCCTCAACACCTCCCAAAGTCGAAGTATGGTGTAATGGTGTGTGTCTTAGTGCAAAAGTAAGAACAAATCACCATTTTAGGCCCTCAAACACACACAAATGAAGAGAGAGAGGGAGATATAGAGACAGAAGATGTATGTATCAGAATATATATGTTCTAGGTCTGATTTTGCTAAACAAACACAAAGGAGAGGGTTTGTCTCCTTATATAGACCATCAAAGGTGCTAAGCTTCCGAGAAAAGCTAATTAAAAGGATCAAGGCTTCTTCAAGAAGCCAAGGCAAAGGGGCCAAGGCTTCCTGAGGAAGCTGAGGCAGGGTTCAAGCTTTTTGAGGAAGCTAAGACGAAGGTCCAAGCTTCCTCAAGAAGCTAGACCAAAAAGGTGCAAAAGGGGCAAAACAGCCACAGATGTGCACGGGGGTAGGGTTTGTGCATTCCAGCTGGCACAACTGGCATGCACCATGCCTGAAAAAGGCGAAAAGATGGTACCAACCAGAAAAGGAGGCCATCAGCCAAACAAGTGGTCGGCCGGCCACACAAAATGCCGACCGGCCAATGGACTATTTCACCAATGGCCGGTAGCCTCAAAACACGGCCGGTGGGTATCAGGGGTAGCTAGAAAGCTACTCTCTGCCCTCAAGTGCAAAAACAAACAAGTCCTTGGTGTAAGACCAAGCACAGAACAAGCAAGTCAAGAGATCTTGAGGCAAGGCGCGTAACCAAGACCTCCGGGAACTCAAAACAAACACGAACATAGATGATCACCGAGTGTTCAAGCGATGACGTCCAAGTATTGAGGACGGTCAAAAATGGGGTGTCTACACCCGGCCTCTGCTGGCTCAATCAGAATATGATAGGACATCTCGATCGGCCTTGAACATGTTAGCATGGTCGGGATCTCTGGCCAACTGGTCGCCTGTCCAACAGGAGGGGCCCCTTTAGCTCTGGCCCTCATCGCCTGGGTCCTACTTGTCGAAGGGGCATCTGCTGCTCTGCCTGTACGAGCAAGAGCACCCGTCAAGGGAGGCATCAGATGTGTCTGGATGAATGTTGCATAATCTCCCTCCCCAAGGAAGTAGTCGACGTCCAGGCCCCCGGTAAATTGAATCATCTCCTGGGATGAGAGACTCTCTATAGCCCTCAT
This sequence comes from Camellia sinensis, assembly GCF_004153795.1. Lineage (NCBI taxonomy): Eukaryota > Viridiplantae > Streptophyta > Magnoliopsida > Ericales > Theaceae > Camellia > Camellia sinensis. Next base: position 1,207,575 of record NW_021024782.1, read on the forward strand.
AGATGGTAGGGGCGGTATGGGAACTACCGGCTAAGGCAAACCTAAAATCTAGCAGATGAATCGCTTGCCTAGAAACCAAGCTCGGCCAACCGGGCCCTCGAGTAGAAGTCAAAAATGGGAAGCCCCTCGAGCTCCGGCATACTGGCCTTAGACTCCATCCGGTATCGTTGCCCAAGGCTGCCAAGCGATCTGCAAACAGAGAATGCACAGATTGTTTAATTTCCATCATCAGATATTACAATATGAATCAGAGCTGAAGTAAAGAAAAAATAATTGTGAGTTTTGAGTTACCTCCGTAGCAGTCATTGTATCGAAGTATCGACAAAAGAATGTAAAGGTCTCCCGGGTCCTCTGGAGGCATCTCCCGTCATACCGGTAGGAGTATGGCATAACATGAGGCATCTCTACCTCTGGGTCTGGGGCAAGGGTCGGGAAATATGCATATATCCAAAGTTGCAATGAAAAAACAACAGTGAGTATACAACATGCAAACACAGGATGCAGAAAGCAAAATGTGCGTACAGTGAACAGAGAGTATAGATACAAAATAGGTGTACAACGTATAGAGAATACAAATACATAATGCAGAAAGTAGCATGTGCATGTGTAGTACAGTGTACAGGATGTGTGTACAGATACAGAGGATGCGGAATGTGCAATATAGAGAGCGCAATATATAGGTATAAACAATGCAGTGTGTAGTGTACAGAAAGTGCAAAGCAGAAAGCATAGAAATGGCAGGCAAAAAATGTAAAACAGAAATGTAAAGCGTACCTCCCAGGCTCGCCAGTAGCCTCCGACTCTATCTCCCCTCCTGCGGGATGTCAAGCTCATATAGCCATACAATGTGGCTAGGCCAGCACCGCCCCAATCATAAAGTCGAACCTGAGATAAGTCCACTAGAGCGCTCAGGAGATATAACCTTACAGTGTTTCACCTGTTCGCAAACAAGGTGGTGCTAAACAGGAACATCAAGAAGCCTTGGGCGTAATGCTCACTCTCCTCTGGAGTCTCTAGCTCTCTCCCTCGGAAATGCCTAGCGAACTAGCTATATCGTACCATCCCCGGTCGGAAGAGATGAGGATGTGCTTCTAGCAGGTGTAGCTAGGCGGCCTGCCACTCGCCCATGTCCATATCGTAAGGGATCCGGTGACCCCCTACCTTTATGCCTGTGAGCGTGGCGAAGTCATAGGGAGTCATCGTCATCTCTCCAGCATCAGAGAAGTGAAAGGAGTTGGTGGTATCCCACCACCACTCCACTAATGCACCAAGAAGCAGGCGACTCGCTATATCACGCGACAACCCATGCAAAATAAGCCGAAGCCGGCCTCGTCGATGATGTAGCGGACACCGGCAGGAAGCTCCATGTACCAGTCCCTCGCGGACGTGGCTCCATAACCCCTGGTAGTGCAAGAGTCCTCTAATGATCAAAATAGTGATATACAACGACATGACAATAGATAGGTGAAAAGATAGTGTAAGAACTACATTGCAAGAGTGTGATTAGGGCAAGAAATGTAGTGAGAGGCAGGAAATGCAGTGTAAATGTTACAGTTTAAGCAAGAAACGCAATGTATAGTGAAGAAAACATGAGAATACAGTGTATACCTCGGTGGCACCGTAAGACAAATGGGAGTCCGACTCTCGTAGCAAGAGCTCCTCAGACGCGTGTCCCGCAGATGCTCTGAAGTGTTTGATGCCCCCAGGGGGTAGCACATGCGTCTGAGGATGATATGTCGTTGGATCAAAGGGTTGAATCCCAAGTGGTAGTAGCACTGGCTTAGGCTCCACCTCCATCTCTGGAGACAACTAGGATGGGGTCTCTGGGGGAGCTCCGTCATGAGGTATGTCATCCGCCATCTGGAAAGGAGATGAGAAAGTGGTCGAAAATGAAGGAAAAAGGGCAAACTTAGAGAAAAATCAACCCTAAGAGAGAGAAAATGGAGGAAAAAGTTAAAGCCCGGGAAAATGTGCAAAACCCAAGAGAAACTCAAGGGGAATGAGCCTCAAAAGGTGAAACTCCAAGAAAAAGCATCGAAATCAAATTTCAATCGGTTCAAAACGGAGTAAACAAAGAGGGTTTGGCGAATAAACTTCGCGTGGGGTGTTGTAAAACACGTAGAAAGTGCGGATCTAGAGAGAAGGAGCACCTAGAGAGAGAGGGAGAGCAATTTCGGGCATGGGGTAATGTGGAAATGAAACCCCATGCCCTATACATAAAGACCTGAGGCAAAATGACCAATTTGCCCCGAATCTGCCACGGGTGGCCAGCAGGCCACATTGGTGGCCAGCAATGAGCAATGGTGGTCGACAGGTGGCCGACAAGAGTTCTGAGGTTTCCCTTGGAGTCTTAGTGCTGCTTTGTGTCTTTGGTCTTCAAGGAATGAAGGGTTTGTTCATTGTTTCATTCAGAATGTCTTTGCGGAAGTTTGAAATTGCGTTTTCAGTGCGCGACATTCGTCACTTGTCAACGTGGACTATGTGTATCCTTTAAATACATTGGAATTCTTCCGAGAGGTGAATCGAAAGTTGCCTTTGAATTTTTTTCGTCAAATCATGATAGAATGTGCATTTCTTTGTCGTTGTTGCATGGAACGTGCACTACACTTTGTGGTATAGAATATGCATTTCACATATGTTGTTGTATAATGTGCATCTCATGAAAATTGTGTGTGCGTCTTGCATTTGCTTTTCAATCATGCATAGAATATGCTTATGCTTTTGTTTCTTCCATAGAATATGCCATTAACATTGTATCTCGGTTTTTTGTCACGCATGGAACATGCATTCGTACTGTCGCACTTGTTAAGTCTCTTTCCTACACATGCACGATATTGTATGTACGGTTCATTTAGAGGAGCTCCAAGCGAAGCCACTCGTGCCCTTCGGATCGTATCTTTCCACCTTTTTCCCTCTCACTTGAGACATGTTAGGTACCCTTCGGTTAAAAACATACAGGTACGCCCGATGTTCACACCAACCCTTCGGTTAAAAACATTCGGGTACGCTCGGTATTCACACCACCCTTCGATTAAAAACATTAAGGTACGCCCAGTGCTTATACCACCCTTCAGTTAAAAACATTCGGGAACACTCGGTGTTCACACCACCCTTCGGTTAAAAACATTCGAGTATGCTCGGTGTTCACACCACCCTTCAGTTAAAAACATTTGGGTGCGCCCAGTGTTCACACCACCCTTTGGTTAAAAACATTCGGGTACGCCCAGTGTTCACATCACCCTTCGGTTAAAAACATTCGGGTACGCCCGGTGTTCATACTAACCCTTCGATTAAAAATATTCAGGTGCGTCCCGGTGTTCACACCACCCTTCAGTTAAAAACATTTGGGTACGCCCAGTGTTCACACCACCCTTTGGTTAAAAACATTCGGGTACGCCCAGTGTTCACATCACCCTTCGGTTAAAAACATTCGGGTACGCCCGGTGTTCATACTAACCCTTCGATTAAAAATATTCAGGTGCGTCCCGGTGTTCACACCACCCTTCAGTTAAAAACATTTGGGTGCGCCCAGTGTTCACACCACCCTTTGGTTAAAAACATTCGGGTACGCCCAGTGTTCACATCACCCTTCGGTTAAAAACATTCGGGTACGCCCGGTGTTCATACTAACCCTTCGATTAAAAATATTCAGGTGCGTCCCGGTGTTCACACCACCCTTCAGTTAAAAACATTTGGGTGCGCCCAGTGTTCACACCACCCTTTGGTTAAAAACATTCGGGTACGCCCAGTGTTCACATCACCCTTCGGTTAAAAACATTCGGGTACGCCCGGTGTTCATACTAACCCTTCGATTAAAAATATTCAGGTGCGTCCCGGTGTTCACACCACCCTTCAGTTAAAAACATTTGGGTGCGCCCAGTGTTCACACCACCCTTTGGTTAAAAACATTCGGGTACGCCCAGTGTTCACATCACCCTTCGGTTAAAAACATTCGGGTACGCCCGGTGTTCATACTAACCCTTCGATTAAAAATATTCAGGTGCGTCCCGGTGTTCACACCACCCTTCAGTTAAAAACATTTGGGTGCGCCCAGTGTTCACACCACCCTTTGGTTAAAAACATTCGGGTACGCCCAGTGTTCACATCACCCTTCGGTTAAAAACATTCGGGTACGCCCGGTGTTCATACTAACCCTTCGATTAAAAATATTCAGGTGCGTCCCGGTGTTCACACCACCCTTCAGTTAAAAACATTTGGGTGCGCCCAGTGTTCACACCACCCTTTGGTTAAAAACATTCGGGTACGCCCAGTGTTCACATCACCCTTCGGTTAAAAACATTCGGGTACGCCCGGTGTTCATACTAACCCTTCGATTAAAAATATTCAGGTGCGTCCCGGTGTTCACACCACCCTTCAGTTAAAAACATTTGGGTGCGCCCAGTGTTCACACCACCCTTTGGTTAAAAACATTCGGGTACGCCCAGTGTTCACATCACCCTTCGGTTAAAAACATTCGGGTACGCCCGGTGTTCATACTAACCCTTCGATTAAAAATATTCAGGTGCGTCCCGGTGTTCACACCACCCTTCAGTTAAAAACATTTGGGTGCGCCCAGTGTTCACACCACCCTTTGGTTAAAAACATTCGGGTACGCCCAGTGTTCACATCACCCTTCGGTTAAAAACATTCGGGTACGCCCGGTGTTCATACTAACCCTTCGATTAAAAATATTCAGGTGCGTCCCGGTGTTCACACCACCCTTCAGTTAAAAACATTTGGGTGCGCCCAGTGTTCACACCACCCTTTGGTTAAAAACATTCGGGTACGCCCAGTGTTCACATCACCCTTCGGTTAAAAACATTCGGGTACGCCCGGTGTTCATACTAACCCTTCGATTAAAAATATTCAGGTGCGTCCCGGTGTTCACACCACCCTTCAGTTAAAAACATTTGGGTGCGCCCAGTGTTCGCCTTGTTTTCTTGCCATCGGCCAAAAGTGTTGGCCGATCGGCACTTTTTTTAGTCAGTCGGCACTTATGTTGGTCAATCGGCCATATTTTCTAGTCGAGCCCTGTTCATCTGCTTTATGCAGATATTTTATGCCAGCTGTCATAGCCGGCATGCACAATTTACATCCTCCATACACGTGTATGGAGGGATTTGATTCAATTGCTTAGTTTGCTCAACAAACTTAGGAACTGAACTTCTACAAGAAGGGAGCTCCTCCTCCCTTCTCAAAGGTTCTGAAAAATTACATACACAAGATATATATCACTCTCTCTCTATATCTCCCTCTCTATATTGGTGTGTGTGTTTGTGCCTAAAAGGATGTTTTGTTCAAACTATTGCACACAAACACCTAGCAATACACCATCCTCTTGTTGCTAAGGTACTAGGGAGTTGGTTTTAGAGTTCTTGGAGTGGTTTAAGCTTAGAAAAGTTGCTGGAGTAGTGTTCTTGAAGGTGTTCTTCAAGGGTGAGTAACCTACCTTTTAATACCCCATTCTTGCTTAAGCTTTTAGACCTATTTGAATATTGTTTTAAGCTTAACTCTAAACTACAATAAGTTTTGATTTTTCATGCTTAAGATGATTGGTTAAGGTCACTTTTGTGTTGGGGGTTGTCTATCCCCTCCTAGGCCTTGTTTGGCCTTGTTTTGTGCCTTTCTTTTTGGGGTTTGGAACCATCTTGTTTTGACCTTCCCACCACTAAAATCCAGAGGATTTTCAGTGGTGGAGAAGTGGTTTTGAAGTCTTGAATAGGAGAGGGACCCCCCCTCTCCTTGTGTCTCATATGCTAGTATAAATGGCTTATATTGGTAGCATGTTTGCTTAGCTTGTTTTGGCTCCATTTCAACAAGTATTTGGTGTTATTTTTCCATGCTAGACCTCTGTTTCATGTTGGTTTAATGGTCTCTTACACGCACCATGCACTTGTCTTGCAATCCTCTCATTGGCCTTAACATGCATCATGCATTTTGGACTATCATTCTTGCATGTTTTGGCTTAACTCCATGAAGTTTTTAGTCATGTTTTACCATGTTTAAGCTTTGTTCGGGGTTGTTTCAGTCATATGTGCCATGCTTTGTATAGCCACAATGTATTCTAGCTTGTTGGCCTTGAGTGTCTAGGTCATTAGCATGCATTGCTTGGATCTTTTTCATGATTTGGCATCATTTCATTTGAGATTTCAGTCCATATAGTGTGGCCATGCATTCACATTTGTCACCTTTTCCATGCTTAGAAGGTTTTGTGTTTCATGCCTTAAGAGTGCATCATTGTGTGTGCCACCATGCTTAGGCATTTGGGATGCCATCTAAGTGGGTTTTGGGCTTATTTTTGACATGCCATAACTCTGTTTTTCCTTGGTTAAGTCCTGCCATGTTTGGTCGTAATAGGTGTAGTGTAACACCCCTTTGTAGCCTTCAATGCTTCATGCCTTATGCCTTTCATGTTGGCTTGCTTTAAGCTTTGGCCCTTGCATGTTTTGGACTCCTTTTGGCATGACCTAGGATTGTTTTGGGTGTCCTTGCCCCTTTGGGGCTTGATTCTTGTAGCCTTGGTACAAGCTCCTTGGCTAGCCTTAAGCCTTGAGCTTCCTTGCATGCTGTGTTTGATTTGTTTGAGTGGTTTGGTACCACTCCTTGCATGATTTCAGGCCCTATTTCACTGTCATGCTCTCACATTTCGTACCTCTTCCATGCTCTTGAGAGTTGGTGCCTCCATGCTTGGTTTTGGAACCAATTGACTAGCATGTACTTTTAGACCATCATTTCTTAGCATTTTTTGCCACTGTTTTTGGCATAGAGGAGGCCTATCCATTTTCAGTATAAGTCCATGGGTCATGCGGTTTGTGTGTTGTTGCATACTTATCGTATTTCATGTTGTTGCTTGCATGTTCTTGGCATTGTTGTTGCATGTTTTGTATATTGCATATTTGCATGTTTAGGTTGCATAGTATTGTTGCATATTTGTTGCATGCCATGTTGTCTACATGATAGGCTACATTATATTTCCATGTTGCATTGTATTTGGCATACATGCTTTGCATTGTGTTTGGTTTGGGTTGTCAAACCAAACACGAGGACCGAGGGACGTTCGTGCTTGAAGTGACGAAACGTGCCTCAATCCTCAGTCGCCGACACTCTTGATCCAACATGATGGAGTGTGAGGCATTCATGTATTTTGTGCATTCATTCCATATTGAATTGCACACATGGCTCCTTTGGCCATCATGCATCGAAATGCGTGATTGGTGGCTTGAGGGTCGAGCACTACGCTCCTTTGAGTCCCAAACATGACAAGGGGTGTAGTTTCACACATTTTCCTTGCAAATGTATTGCCATGCCTCTTTTTGTCCTTTGCTACAGCAAAAGGAGCATTCTGCAGGAAGACATGGCCGATCGGCACTCTGGATAGCCGATCGGCTAACAATTTTTAGCCGAGGGATTCATAAATGGTCGATAACCCATTTCCCTTGGCCGATGGCCCTGTCTTTTGGCCGATGGCCTCCCAACATGTCCATGAGGTGGTTCAGTAGCATCACAAATGTTTGCACAGTTTTCAGAGGTGCAGAGCAGTGCAAACAGAGGCAACATGGGGCATGGCAACGGATTTCCGAGCGAAGCCGACCGAGCATGCATTTGTCCCTCCTCTCGAGGCCGCTTTACTGTTTTTGTTGCTTAATTAATTTGCTTAATTAGTTAAGAGTTTTGTAATAATTAATTAGCTTGTTAGTTTGTTAATTAGTTGATTTGTATTATTCTTTCGGACCCTCCGTTGAGAGGGCGAATTTTGTAATAAGCGTGCGTATGTGCGATGTAGGTCTTCTAACCCCCATTTGTTTCTCCCTTTTACTTAACTGCTTATGATGGTTAGTTTTTGGGCATATTTCATTTAGCATCCTTATGCTTTGCATGCGTGCATTATTCATCTGTCTTGCATGCACCGGGCTCGGCACATCATACAAATTGCATTGTATTTCAATTTCGATTTGAATACATGTATCGAATTGTCGCATCTCATATGCCATCTTAGAATAGCCGAGCCTATTTCTAGTTACATATTACATGTGTTGCATTAGTCATCTTAAACATAGCTAGGATCATGCATGATTACTAACAAGCTATTGCTTTGGCTCGGAGTACATTGTAAGTGTTTATGCTTTAGCATCCTTGCATATGTGTAAGTGTTGCGATGATAGCATGCTTGCCATGAGGCTGTTTGCTTATATGATATAACATCCTAAATGCCTGTGGGTCAAGGTTGGATTACTTGAATTGGAACAATTCATCAAATTGCATTTTAGCCTACTTGCGAGTAGCAAACTTCAAACCGTTTTCAAACGAACATGCAATGTTTTGTTCCAAATTAGGCGATCTAGTCTATACTTGTTTGCTGTGCACATCACATAGTAAGATTAGCTAATTCACCAGAATAAGAACACATGTGTTTTCAAAAACAAGATATCATGCTTAGTACAGGCCGATCTTTGATCGGGCGAGCGAGGGTGCTCATTGCATGACCTTCCCCTCTCGTACCCAAGTTCCTGAGCCGAGGCAACTTTGGTGATGACAAACATGTGGCCTTAGGCAATGAGTCAGGGTTTCCTAAATTCCCCCAAAATAAGTATTTAGGTGGCGACTCTATATCTGGCAAAGCAGACCATGTTTGGCACTTCTTTACAAAAATCAGTTTTCGAAAACGATTTGCTGGATTTGGACTCTTTGGTGATTTATTAATCTTGCATTGCACTTTGCAAGATTAGATTCAGAACCGTGACATTGAGTCCGAACGGTAGTATGCTAGAGAGCAAACGAGATTTCGCGCCTTCGCAAGCGCAAAGCCTCGGGGCGCGTCTATAGTTTCTGGCGACTCTGCTGGGGAGTTTGGAGAGCTTGACTCGAACTCATGATATGTTGTTTTGATTACACTTATGTGTCTCTTTGCATTACATTTGCATTGGTGCGCCTAAGACATCGTGTTTGCCGTATGTTATTCCTAGATGGTTTGCCGGAGGCTCACTTCGAGAAGCGTGCCATAAGGCTCGCTTCTGTAGACACCCCATTTTTGACCGTCCTCAAGACTTGGACGTCACCGTTTGCACACCCGGTGATCATCCATGTTTGTGTTTGTTTGGAGTTCCCGGAGGTCTCGGCTACGCGCCTTGCCTCGGGATCTCCGAACTCGACTGTTTAGTGTCTAGTTTTGCACCAAACACTTGTGTTTTGCCTTGGAGGGGCAGGGAATGCCTTGTGAGGCATCCCCACATATCATCGGCCATGGCCAGAGGCCACCGGCTAGTGTTATGTTGCCATCGGCAATGTATATTGTTGGTCGGCATTCTTTGTTGCCGGTCGGCAGTCCATTTTTGTCAAAATGGCAATTTTGAGCAGCCGAATACTATTCATCTGCTTTTGCAGATATTTTAATACAACTGGCTTGCATTTTGTTCCCCTCCATACACGTGTATGGAGGGATGACTTCCTTGTTAGCTTCTTGAATAAGCTTTACAAGATTGGCTTCTCTATAAGAGGAGCCCTCCTCTCATGGCTTTAGGGTTAGACATTTTAGAGAGAAAAACATTGTTAGAGGCTCTGGTTCTAGGGTTAGAGCTTATATATATTCTATCTCTATATATCTCTCCCTCTTGAGTGTTCTAGGTGTATTTGTTCATAGTATTGCACACAAACACCTACCATTACACCTTCCCTTGGCTATTGAGGTTCTAAGGGATTGTTTTCAGAGTTTTGGAGCTAGTTTGGAGCTCAAGAAGCTGCTAGAGCTTCATTGGTGAAGAAGGTCTTCAAGGGTAATAATCTTACCCCTTTTTACCTCATTTTTGCATTGTATTTTTGCCTATCTTAGAACTTTTTTTGAGCTTAGTGTACAATACAAAAAAGTTCTATTTTTAGGCCCTCTAAATAGTTTGTTCAGAGTGTTTTGGAGTTTGGAGGTGTTTGACCCCTCTTAAGCCTTGAGAGGCTCCATTTTGTGCTATTTTGTGTAAGCTCCGAGACCTTGGTGTTTGGGCCTCCTCACCACTGAAATCTTGAGGGATTTCAGAGGTGAGGATGGTGCCTTGAGGTCCCAAGAAGGAGAGGGCCACCCCCTCTCCTTGTTGTCCTTGAAAAGGGCCATTTTTGCCTCTTTAAGGGAGCACCTAGTAAGCCTCATGTTGACATGCTTGGCTGTTCTTATGCTTATTTTGCCATGGAAATAGCATTGTTGTAGTTGTTTGTACACCATGCATCTTATCAACGTACCTGAATCCATGTTTAGCCTTAACATGCCTTAGTGTAAACCATTGTTCAAGCATGTTTTAGGCTACTTTGAACTTTTGGTGCTATCTTGCATGTTTAAAGTCTGTCCTTAGTTGTTGGGTCAGCGCAATGGCATGCTAGCTAAGCCCTTTGCATCTTTTGCTTGTATGCCTTAATGTGTGTGTTAGCATGCATTACTTGCTTTATTTCATGTTGGCACCATTTGAGCATCATTCAGTCCCTTTAGCATCTTGTGATGCTCCTTGATGCCTCCTTTATGCCTTATGAGCTTGTCTTGCATCTCCATGTTTGTCACTTGTGATGCTTTTGAATTTAAAGCCAACTTACAGCCATTAGTGTCCTGTTTGTCTAGGCCTGCCTGTAGACCTATTTTAAGTCCTCTTAGCCTTGTGATGCTTGGTTGACTTATCTTGGTTTAAGACTCTGGCTTGTCTTGGTTTTTTTCCTTGTTCATGCCATTATCCTTCATTTGGGCCTTTGCCACTGTTTTTCCTTAGTGAGCTGCCTAAACCATGCCCTAAGTCCACCCTTTGCTTGTTTGCATGTTTGCCTCGCATATTTGCTTGCATAATTGCATGAATGCATTGCATTGCCATGTCGCATCCTTAACTCACATGCCTAGGATTGCATTCCATTTGCATGCATGCTTGGCCTCTTGAAATGCTTGTGATAGAGGTTGAGTCCCATTGGTTTGTTCATGTGCATTGCATTCCATATCAAAAATGCACACTTGATTCTTTGGGCCATCACGCATGGAAATGCGCGATTGATGGTCCGAGAACTAAGGACCATGTCCCTTTGAGTCATACACATGATAAGGGATAGGATTGGTGCATACATTGCTTGAATTGCATTGCCATGCTATGCCTTGCCCTCTGCTGCTGTCAATTGTAGATTCTGCAGGAACTTTCTGCCGACCGGCAGTGTTTAGTGCCGACCGGCAATTCTTCCTGGGCCGATAGCTTCATCAACAGCCGACGATCACATACCACTGCCGGTGGCTATTCTACTCAGCCGGTGGTGTCTCCCAATGTCCAGGGAAGCAATCCTGAGACTTTGGCAGTCTCCAGAGGAGTATAGCAGGCAAAACAGAGGCAGCTTGTGTATGGCAGTGTACTTCCGAGCAGGACCGAGCATGCATTGCATTGGGTTCTCTTCCTGAGGCGGTTTATCTGCTTTCCCTAGATTAGTTAATTTGCTTAGCTAATTAGGTGGCCTGTAATATTTAATTAGCTTGTAGGTTAATTATCTGTAATATTTATTTGATCCCTCCGGGCGAGGGAAAATCTGTAATAAGTGTCGGTGCGTGTGTGTACATGTCTTCCAATCCCCACTTCTTTCTTCCATTTTATTTACCTGCTTACGAAGGTAGATTAGGGCATATTTAAATTAGCACACCTTATGCTATGCATGCGTGCATCTATACATTTGTCTTGCATGCACCGGGCTCAGTACATCATGCTAACTGCATTTGTACTTCAAATTTCAAATTGAATACGTGCATCAATTGATTGCATTTCACACGCCATGTTTAGGTTAGCCGAGCCTACTCTAGTTGCATCCTGTATGTGTTACATTAGTCAATTTGACAAGAACTAGGACCATGCATGTTGGCTAACTAGTTTATTGTTTTGGCACGGAGTACGATGTAAGTACTTTCATGCTTTAGCATATCGCATGCGTGTGAATGCCATCATGACAGCATGCTTACCATGTGGGTAGATGCTTATGTGATAAACTGTTTGAATGCCCGTGGGTGAAGGTTGGATTGTCTGAGTTGGAATAGCTCATTGAAATCCGTGTTTTAGCCTACTTGCGAGTAGCAAATTCCAAAACATTTTCCAAAAACAAACGGATATGCAATGCTTATTCCCAAATTAGGCAATCTAGTCTATACTTGTTTTGCCGTGCGCATAACATAAGTAATTCTAGGCTAATAACCGGAATAAGAACACATAATGTTTTCAAAAACGGATATCATGGTTAGTAGAGGCCGATCTTCGGATCGGGCGAGAGGGGGTGCTCATAGCTGACCTTCCCCAGTCGTACCCAAGCTCCCGAGCCGAGGCAACTTTGGTGATGACGAACACGTGGCCTTTGGCACCGAGTCAGGGTTTCCTAAATTCCCTCATAAAAAATATTTAGGTGGCGACTCTGTATCTGGAAAAGCAGTCCATGTTTGTTTGCACTTCTCTTTTCAAATTCTGTTTTCTCAAAACGATTTTGGCCGGATTTGGACTCTTTGGTCAGATTAAGAACCCGTGACACAAATCGAGTCCGAACTGTAGTGAGGCCCTCACGGGGCGCGTCCTACAAGTTCTGGCGACTCTGGCTGAGGATTTAGAAGCTTGACTCGAACTCCGTGAATCCTATTTTTGATTTCATTTATGTGTCTCCTTTGCATTGCATGTGCATTGCGGTGCGCCTAGGAACACCGTGTTGCCATCTGCCATTCCTGATACATGTTTTGCCGGAGGCCTTCTGTCCCTTGTCAAGGCATGACCATAAGGCCTGACTGGTTTATGGGGCTCTGAACAGTATGGGAACACAAACCCCGGTTTTTACCAGGGCACCCCTTTTTGAACCATTCGACATAGTGGCATAATCAAAATCCATAAGCCAGCCATTCTAAATTAAGAACAGGTTGCTTACCCGATGTTAGGTTGGTTTGAAAAACCGCTACGTGCATAGTAAAAACTTAGCTCCTGGCAAAATAGGACAGGGAAACTTTACTCCAACATAGGGGTGTTTTTTGCTCTCTTTACTTGCTATGTGCTTTTAGAGTGTAATTCTCTACAGGAACGTAATATCAGTTTGCAAGTTTGAGTATCAGCCCCGAGGGCATCAGTGTCAAGTTTATGAGAATCAGTTATCTGGCGGGTATCAGGTTCAGTTTTGGGAACAGTGGTTCTGGGGAAACAGTGATCAGTAGTAGAGTGCTTTGTTCGGCTACGCCGTGTTTATCTTGTTTGGCTGAAAATGCTATTTGTTGTTTTTCCTTTCAGTTCAGAGTGGCCCAAAGATTGTACAGAATATCTAGTTTCCCCCTTGCTGAGGCAGGACTTATGATGACGCAGAATTCGGAAAGAGATCGTGGTTATGACGGCTGCATTAGATCAAGGGATCACTCTGCAAAGTGAGAACCCAATAATTGATATGCCACAAATCCAACCCAGGTCCGCCTATCGCACACCTGGTTTTTTGGGCCCCCCAGCTATACAGGCTTCGCGAGCCTACTACATTTGAACTAATGGGGAATGATAGTGATCTCCCAAGGTCTGTGGCGGATCCTTGCCTACGGAATGTCAGCTTCACCTCCAACCGCACCATATGCCGGGAGTTTTGGTACCTCAGGAGCCCCCGCTTGTTGGGGCGAATTGTGATTGGAATCAGCCAAACCGAGATGGCCTCCAGCTATGGTAATGAGCATATCAAACATCAAACCAAACCTCAACCAAGGGCTGTAGGCCAGAGGCAAGACAAAGTTGAAGGCAGAGTGCCGATCCTAGGAAACAACTGCTGCGGGCAGTCGAAGGCTTTGAGGCTGGAGGGGATGAACAAGCAACAAGATATCCGCAGTGTGGCAAAAACTGTGGGGATGCTTTCCCACTCCACCTGAGGGTAGTTTCAAGCAGTCGGAAAATCGGGATAGGCCCCGTCATGCCAACAGTTTCTCCTATTCGCCACCCCTGCACCTGGGAAAGATCAGAAAGCGCAAGGCAGTGGCCTGCCGAGCCCTTTTTGCTTGTCGACTAGTAAGAATGCTCAGCACTTCAAAGTACCTGCCCCGAGGGCGCAGGGTCTTTCATGCTCTCTACATGCCTCTGTCTAAGGCACTTCAGATCCTTGCCGAGAGGGGACACCTTAAACCCTTGGAGCCTCGGCCTCTCCCGAAGAATCTCCCTGCTACGCATGATGCTGCTTAGTACTGCGCGTACCACCAGCAGACAGGCCATGCTACCGACAATTGTTTCCGCCTCCGTCATGAGGTGCAAGATTTGATTGACAACGAGGTTATCCTCCCGCCCACCTCAGCCAAGTCCGTTACCACCCAGTTATTGGATTTTGAGGACATAGATACTGCAAGTATGTAATCAGAAAGTGAACCACCTGCGGGCGGCATCTGGTATATTTTGAATGTGGCGTCTGGCATGCATTTTTTTCGAGCATCTGTGAACGCTAGCTTTGTAAATTCTGGCTTGGGTATCGAGTCAGTCTTTTGTTTTGAGTCTGTCTCTTTGTCTTGAGTCAGTCTTTTTGCTTAAGGGTCTGTCTTGTTGTGTCGAGTCAGTCCCCTTTTGTATAGAATACCAGGTGATTCTGGGGTTGTTGCCTCGGACACCGTTTTGTCTTGTAATTACCTGTTTTTGTTTTTTTGAGTCTGTTTCTGCCAAGGGGCCAGTTATACCAACAAATCTGAATGAAACAACTGTGGCCATCTCATTTTCATGCTTGCTTTCAGTGTGAGTTAGTTGTGCCAGAGGATTTGAATGGGCTGACAGTACATCTCGCATGCTCTCCTGCGCGCCAAACTCATTGCATTAACCTAAGTTTTTCAAAAACCTCTTTTGAACACTGCGGTGATAAAAACGAAGAGGAAGGAATTCCTCGGGTTTTGCAAAATTTTGATCATTTTGTGCGAAAGAGAGGCATGTTAAGCCCATAATGAATGAAACCATGCTTGTCGGCGTGAGTACTGAGAAGGATCTTGGCTTGATCCAGATTGGTTCCACACTATCTTCAGCGCGAGCGATTTGTCGCTTTCTTAAAAACTTTCAAAAACAAATGTTTTGTGCGGCCTTGTGAAGACCTGTGTGGAATCGCTCTTGAGATTGTGCAGCCTAGGATCGCTCTCAGCCTCAAGATTCGACCTGTTCGTTTTGAACCTCGAACTCATTCGGAGCATTCAAAAAGCCAACTGTCAAAGGAGGCCCCGTGTAGCCAGTTTTGAAGTAGCCCTCGAGCAAGAGGCCCCGAAGGCGAGTCAAAAAGATTAGATCTCACCAAAAGAAGCTCGTGGAGCAACCATGATGGATTCTTCTGCAAATCATTGCAACAGCCGTTCTCCTAGTTACAGAGAGGCTTCAACTTCAAAAACCATTTGGCATGGACTTGTTACACTTTTACCCTTTGAGAGGCTCGCTGGGCTGAAAACCCAGAAGGGCGACCCAGGCAAAAGTTAGAGCAAGAGAAAAGAAAAAAAGAAGAAAGAAAAAATACGAAAAAGTCAAGCAAAAAAAGGAAAGCAAAAAAAGAAGGAAGAAGAACAAAAAAAAATACAAAAAAGAAAATAAAAAGGAGCTCTCAAGGTCGAAAACCCGCATCGGGCACCTTGGCAAAAGTCAGAGCCTGAGAAGTGAAGGTTAAAATACCCGAGTGTACCTTAACCGGAACTACGTAAGGCTTGATTCCCATGTTTGGGATACGTAGGCAACTTCATCCTGAAGTCCAGCCCCCAACGCTTTCATAGCGACTAAGTCTATGCAATGGTTTTTTTTAATCATCCTTGATTCCCATGCTTGGAGTATCTAAGCAACTTCGTCCTGAAGTCCAGCCCTCAACACCTTCAAGGTGATTGTGTCCATATATTGGTTTTGACCATCTCCGTCTTCTCAACATCCGAGAAAGTTCGGTCGTGATCAACACTGGTAAGGACTGTTTACAACATGCTGCGGCATCATCCAGACAAGGGCCAACTTTCCGTTGCCATGAGTCGCCGTTCAAACCAGGGGCAACTTTTCGTTGCCATCCACCCCTTTCAAGCTAGGGGCAATTTTCCATTGCCTCCAATCCGAGGTTGCGCATCTCAAAGAGTAAGTTCCATGCTTGTTGAGCATTGACTGTTTGCAAAATAGTTTTTGAAAATTTTTACTGAGGTTGACTATTTTCTCGAAAACTATTCCATTTTCCAAAACTGGACCATTTTCTTGGACCCAAAAAGGAAAATTTTCAGTGCTTATAGTCTGACTTGCGTGGTTTTCAAATCAAAAATCGAACAAGTACGTTAATCCGACTCTCATCTTGATCAAAACTGTTTTAGTAGAAAACTAAAACAAAAAATGGTCAAAATGATGAACTAGGGGCGCAGTTGAGTCAGGCGTTCAGTCTTTCCCCCGTCGTCAACATACTTGCTAGGAGGGCACTCTACCCACCAGAAGAAATAGCTGTGAGCTAACGGCATTGGGCATGAACCCGCAACTCCCTATTCATTCATTAATCACCTTGGGGAGGGACGAAAAATGAGAGAATAAAGAATAGAGAGGTGTAAGTTGAGAGAAAAAGCGAGGCAAAGGGTTTTGAGAGAAAAACCGAGCTTGAGTGCCAGAGTGATGTGAGAATCACAAATGAGAAAAGGGTGGGAAAGAATACCC
Organism: Camellia sinensis; assembly: GCF_004153795.1. Taxonomy (NCBI): domain Eukaryota; kingdom Viridiplantae; phylum Streptophyta; class Magnoliopsida; order Ericales; family Theaceae; genus Camellia; species Camellia sinensis. The sequence goes on from NW_021024782.1 coordinate 1,224,188, forward strand.
AGAGAAACTGGCTCCTCGTGATCTGAGGTCCCCCGTCTCCGTTAACGCGTCTGTGTGTCGTGTCTTTTGTTTTGTTTACCTTAACTCTTGCTTTGAGTCGGTTCCGAGCGTGTCTCGTTGTGTTTAGGTTGTTTACCTTTTGTTTTTCGTTATTGAGTCTTTTTCACTGTGTTCAGTCGTAGGCTCAATACCCAGTTGAAAACCCCTTTTTCTCAAATCGTTTTGTGCTCAGAGTGCTGTGCCATTCTCCACATTTCTGTAAAACAGGTTTGGTTCTTTTGTAAAATCGCAGGGGTTCAACCTGGGTCACTTGGAAACAGTGAACATGTGGGTTCCAGATTGCATCTGAGTGTGCTTCAACTTCAGTCGATCCCACCTTTGTATTCCATCTTTTCAGATTTGAACTATTTTTGCCGCGTGCAGAATGAACTAAGAATACTGTGTTATGGGCTATGAAGTTCAGAATGGGCAGAGTTCAGAATGAGCAGCGTTCAGAATCAGTTGTGAGCTGTGTGGGCTGTATGCAGATTAAACCAAGCACTGTGTTACGAGCTGAGTGTTCAAAATGGGCAGTGGTTTGTTTGAGTTATTTTACTGTTGGCCGGTCGGCCAAATATTTGGCCGGTGGACATCCGGTGGTCTCCTACAGTGATTTTGGAGCCTCCTACACCCTTGTTTGAGTTATGTGTGGAGTCCGGGGCTTTTAGTTCTCAAAACAGTGCAAAACAGTGCATTTTCGACGCTCAACCGGCCTCCGTTTTGACCTCGGGTCGTGTTTTCTGTGCGTGGCACTCGAATTCGTGCAAGGTGTATCCTTTTCGTATCCTTTTGGCTTTTACAAAACTCAAAAGTTGCCCCATGCGTATCGCATATCAATCGCACTGTCTTGTGCGCTCGCGTTGTCTAAAACGCACCGCGCGGTTTTGCGCATCTCATTGCATTTTGCATGTTTGCATTCAATTCTTTACTTGCATAGACCGCATGTTTTGCTTGTGTAGACTGCATATTTGTTCAAATTCATTACTTGCGTAGACCGCATGTTTTGCTTGTGTAGACTGCATATTTGTTCAATTTCATTACTTGCATAGACCGCATGTTTTGCTTGCGTAGACCGCATGTTTGTTCAACTTCATTACTTGTGTAGACCACATGTTTTGCTTGTGTAGACCGCATGTTTGTTCAAATTCATTACTTACGTAGACCGCATGTTTTGCTTGCGTAGACCGCATGTTTGTTCAACTTCATTACTTGCGTAGACCGCATGTTTTGCTTGTGTAGACCGCATATTTGTTCAATTTCATTACTTGCGTAGACCGCATGTTTTGCTTGCGTAGACTGCATATTTGTTCAATTCATTACTTGCGTAGACCACATGTTTTGCTTGCGTAGATCGCATATTTGTTCAAATTCATTACTTGCGTAGACCGCATGTTTTGCTTGCGTAGACCGCATGTTTGTTCAAATTCATTACTTGCGTAGACTGCATGTTTTGCTTGCGTAGACCGCATGTTTGCATTCAATTCATTACTTGCGTAGACCGTATGTTTTGCTTGCGTAGACCGCATGTTTGCATTCAATTCATTACTTGCGTAGACCGCATGTTTTGCTTGCGTAGACTGCATATTTGTTCAAATTCATTACTTGCGTAGACCGCATGTTTTACTTGCGTAGACCGCATGTTCTGCTTGCGTAGACCGCATGCTTATGTCCAATTTCATTGCTTGCGTAGACCGCATGCTTATGATTAATTTTGTTGCCTGCGTAGACCGCATGCTCCATTTACATGTCTGTGCCTTCACAGCATTGTTATGCTTCCCACTTGCTTTGCGTTGTCACGCATTTTCAAGTACATTAATATGCATGTTGTTAATTACATTGTACCTGTTAAGTTTGTTTTCTTTGCAGGCACGATATTGTATGTACGGTTCATTTGAGGCTGGTGCAACCAGACGAGCCGCACAGGTATTGTATTTTACGGTCTAGGAGACCTTAAATCCTTGGAATGTGCAAAACCTTCGACGCATTGATGTGCACAGTTCGTTTGCATTACCATGCATGTCTTATGCCGCACGTTGTTGCGCATTTCAAATTCACTTGCATTGTTATGCATTTCTTGTGCAATATACACGGTCTAGGAGACCCCAAATCCTCTGAAGGTGCAAGTCCTTTGGTGTTTGTCGTGCCCGAACAACTTTTGATAAGTTGCATTATACATGTATTTCAAGCGACTCACGTCGTCGCATATTCAAGTTCACGTGCATCTCAAAAGGCGTGTGTTGTCGCGCATTCCATGCAACATGCATTTCATACATCATTTGCATTTCGAAAAAAACAAACAAAAAATATATATAATTGCATTGTCATGCACCATCGTAAATAGTTGCATTGTCATGCATCATTGTAATATAGTGTACATTGCATTGTAGCTTGCACGCATTCACTGCATCACCTTCCATCTATGGCTCGCGCCTTTCCATGATTGAGCTTGGTCTGGTATGTGCCCATACTTTTCACATCGAAACATAGTTCAGTAGACCGTTCTATGTTAGACACGGCTTGTATGTGTACATGCTTTTTCTAGGCAAGATTTGGTTTGGCCCGCAGGCCATATCCATTGTATCTTTTCCATTTCCATTGCATGTTTGTATATATTGCATTGTTATTTGCATGCATTCACTACATCACTTCCATCTATGGCTCCCGTCTTTCCATGATTGAGCTTGGTCTGGTATGTGCCCATACTCTTCACGTCGAAACATAGTTCAGTAGACCGTTCTATGTTAGACACGGCTTGTATGTGTACGTGCCCTTCCTAGGAAAGATTTGGTTTGGCCCGCAGGCCATGTCCATTGTATCCATTTCCATTCCATTGCATATTTGTAGATATTGCATTGTAGCTTGCATGCATTCACTGCATCACCCCCGCCTATTGGCTTGCGCCTTTCCATGTTGAGCTTGGTCTGGTATGTGCCCCATACTTCTCGCGTCGAAACATAGTTCAGTAGACCGTTCTATGCTAGACACAGCTTGTATGCGTACATGCCTTGCTTAGGCAAGATTTGGTTTGGCCCACGTGCCATATCCATTGCCATTTCCCCAGCATTTTCATTATATATTACATTGTAGTGTAATTGTTGCATCCAGCATTAGGATCGCAGTCCTTTCCTCAGCGGGTCGTTTCCCCGCCTTTGTCATTCCCCCCAATACTTGTTCTTGTGTCCGTCTACGTTCCTCATAGTTCTGTTGACCGTTCTATGGTAAACGGACTTGTTACCTCCATCAATCTATTTGACATAGGTGTTGGTTTCGAACCGCTCATGATTGGATCATGATCCGATTGCTTTGCACATAGTTTGCATTGTTTCAATTGCATTGCATTTTTATTTGCATTTTTTTATACATTGTTTTGTACATATTGCATATCATTTTACGTTCATTTTTACATTGTCATGCATGTTGCTAACAACATCGTACCTGTTAAGTTGTTTTCTTTGCAGGCATGATATTGTATGTACGGTTCATTTGAGGCTAGTGCAACCAGACGAACTGCACAGGTATTGTATCCTCCGAGTGAGACGTATCAAGAATTGCATAATTCTCTTACATCCTTTCTGCATTGTAGTGTAGTTTGGTGTACGCTAGCTTAAAACTGTTGCATGTGTGCTTCATTATGGCTTTCGTTGCATGATCATAAGTTATGCTCGGCTTCATGCATTGTCTTGCATTTTGCCCCTGCCTTCGGGCGCATACCTTGTTTATCTTGCATGTTTGTCTGAGTCTTCGGCCTTGTCAAAAATGGGTCGTCTCTGGGCTTTGACATTCACTCCCGTCATTGTTATGACTTTCGAGTTCTGTCAAAGAGGGGCAACTGTAGACACCCCATTTTTGACCGTCCTCAAGACTTGGACGTCACCATTTGCACACCCGGTGATCATCCATGTTTGTGTTTGTTTGGAGTTTCCGGAGGTCTCGGCTACGCGCCTTGCCTCAGGATCTCCGAACTCGACTGTTTAGTGTCAAGTTTTGCACCAAACACTTGTGTTTTGCCTTGGAGGGGCAGGGAATGCCTTGTGAAGCATCCCCACACATCACCGGCCATGGCCAGAGGCCATCGGCTAGTGTTTTGTTGCCATTGGCAATGTATATTGCCGGTCTGCATTCTTTGTTGCCAGTCGGCAGTCCATTTTGTCAAAATGGCAATTTTGAGCAGCCGACTACTGTTCATCTGCTTTTGCAGATATTTTAATACAGCTGGCTTGCATTTTGTTCCCCTCCATACACGTGTATGGAGGGATGGCTTCCTTGTTAGCTTCTTGAATAAGCTTTACAAGATTGGCTTCTCTATAAGAGGAGCCCCCCTTTCTTGGCTTTAGGGTTAGACATTTTAGAGAGAAAAACATTGTTAGAGGCTCTGGTTCTAGGGTTAGAGCTTATATATATTCTATCTCTATATATCTCTCCCTCTTAAGTGTTCTAGGTGTATTTGTTCATAGTATTGCACACAAACACCTACCATTACACCTTCCCTTGGCTATTGAGGTTCTAAGGGATTGTTTTCAGAGTTTTGGAGCTAGTTTGGAGCTCAAGAAGCTGCTGGAGCTTCATTGGTGAAGAAGGTCTTCAAGGGTAATAATCTTACCCCTTTTTACCTCATTTTTCCATTGTATTTTTGCCTATCTTAGAACTTTTTTTGAGCTTAGTGTACAATACAAAAAAGTTCTATTTTTAGGCCCTCTAAATAGTTTGTTCAGAGTGTTTTGGAGTTTGGAGGTGTTTGACCCCTCTTAAGCCTTGAGAGGCTCCATTTTGTGCCATTTTGGGTGAGCTCCGGGACCTTGGTGTTTGGGCCTCCTCACCACTGAAATATTGAGGGATTTCAGAGGTGAGGATGGTGCCTTGAGGTCCCAAGAAGGAGAGGGCCACCCCCTCTCCTTGTTGTCTTGAAAGGGCCATTTTTGGCCTTCTTTAGGAAGCACCTAGTTCTAACGCCTCATGTTGACCATGCTCTCGCTGATTTTTGATGCTTATTCATGCCATAAATAGCATTGTGTATGTTGGTTTTTGGTACACCATGCATGCTTAGCATACCTACCTTGTAATGCACTGTTAGGCCTTAAACAGCTTAGTTGTAAACCATGTTCAGACATGTTTAGCTTAGCTTTGTGAAGCTTTTGTGCTTATCTTCCCATGTTTAAGTATTCCTTATTGGTTTGGGTCGACAATGGCTGCTTGTAAGCCCCTTGCATTTTTGGCTTTGATTGGGACTTGAGTAGTGTGAAGTGTATGCATGCATTACTTGCTTTATTTCAGTGGTTTGGCACCATTTGTAGCATCATTTCAGTCCCTTTAGCATGCTTGTATGCTTGCCTTGGATGCCTCTTTGATGCCTTATGAGCTTGTCTTGCATGCTCCATGTTTTGGTCATTGTGCATGCTTTTGAATTTGAGCCACTTAGATGCCATCTAGGTGTCCCTTGGTTGTTGTCTAGGCCTGCCTTAGACCTATTTTAAGTCCTCTTAGCCTTGTGAGGCTTGGTTGACTTAGTCTTGGTTTAAGCCTCTTGGCTTGTCTTGGGTTTTTGGCCTTGTTTGCATGCCATTAGTCCTTCATTTTGGGCGCTTTGGCCACTGTTTTTGGGCTTAGTGAGGGCTGCCTAAACCATGCCTAAGTCCACCCTTTGCTTGTTTGCATGTTTGCCTCGCATATTTGCTTGCATAATTGCATGAATGCATTGCATTGCCATGTCGCATCCTTAACTCACATGCCTAGGATTGCATTCCATTTGCATGCATGCTTGGCCTCTTGAAATGCTTGTGATAGAGGTTGAGTCCCATTGGTTTGTTCATGTGCATTGCATTCCATATCAAAAATGCACACTTGATTCTTTGGGCCGTCACGCATGGAAATGCGCGATTGATGGTCCGAGAACTAAGGACCATGTCCCTTTGAGTCATACACATGATAAGAGATAGGATTGGTGCATACATTGCTTGAATTGCATTGCCATGCTATGCCTTGCCCTCTGCTGCTGTCAATTGTAGATTCTGCAGGAACTTTCTGCCGACCGGCAGTGTTCAGTGCCAACCGGCAATCCTTCCTGGGTCGATATCTTCATCAACAGCCGACGATCACATACCACTGCCGGTGGCTATTCTACTCAGTCGGTGGTGTCTCCCAATGTCCAGGGAAGCAATCCTGAGACTTTGGCAGTCTCTAGAGGAGTATAGCAGGGAAAACAGAGGCAGCTTGTGTATGGCAGTGTACTTCTGAGCAGGACCGAGCATGCATTGCATTGGGCTCTCTTCCCGAGGCAGTTTATCTGCTTTCCCTAGATTAGTTAATTTGCTTAGCGAATTAGGTGGCCTGTAATATTTAATTACTTTGTAGGTTAATTATCTGTAATATTTATTTGATCCCTCCGGGCGAGGGCAAATCTGTAATAAGTGTGGGTGCGTGTGTGTGCATGTCTTCCAATCCCCACTTCTTTCTTCCATTTTATTTACCTGCTCACGAAGGTAGATTAGGGCATGTTTAAATTAGCACACCTTATGCTATGCATGCACCGGGCTCGGTACATCATGCTAACTGCATTTGTACTTCAAATTCCGAATTGAATACGTGCATCAATTGATTGCATTTCACACGCCATGTTTAGGTTAGCCGAGCCTACTCTAGTTGCATCCTGTATGTGTTGCATTAGTCAATTTGACAAGAACTAGGACCATGCATCTTGGCTAACTAGTTTATTGTTTTGGCACGGAGTACGATGTAAGTATTTTCATGCTTTAGCATATCGCATGCGTGTGAATGCCATCATGACAGCATGCTTACCATGCGGCTAGATGCTTATGTGATAAACTGTTTGAATGCTCGTGGGTGAAGGTTGGATTGTCTGAGTTGGAATAGCTCATTGAAATCCATGTTTTAGCCTACTTGTGAGTAGCAAATTCCAAAGCATTTTCCAAAAACAAACGGATATGCAATGCTTATTCCCAAATTAGGCAATCTAGTCTATACTTGTTTTGCTGTGCGCATAACATAAGTAATTCTAGGCTAATAACCGGAATAAGAACACATAACGTTTTCAAAAATGGATATCATGGTCAGTAGAGGCCGATCTTCGGATCGGGCGAGAGGGGGTGCTCATAGTTGACCTTCCCCAATCGTACCCAAGCTCCGGAGCCGAGGCAACTTTGGTGATGACGGACACGTGGCCTTTGGCACCGAGTCAGGGTTTCCTAAATTCCCCCTTTTAAAATATTTAGGTGGCGACTCTGTATCTGGCAAAGCAGTCCATGTTTGGCACTTCTTTTCAAAAATCTGTTTTCTCAAAACGATTTGCCGAATTTGGACTCTTTGGTTCAGATTAAGAACCGTGACACAAATCGAGTCCGAACTGTAATGAGGCCCTCACGCGGGCGCGTCTACAGCTTCCTATAGGTTGTTTGAAACCGCTGCATGCATAGTGAAACCCTAGCTCCTGACAAAATAGGACAGAGAAACCCTACCCCAACATAGGGGTGTTTTGGCTCTCATTTGCTTGCTATGTGCTTTTAGAGTGTGCCTCTACAAGAATGCATGTATCAGTTTGCAAGTATGGGTATCAGGCCTGCAGGCATCAGTACTTTGAGGATCAGTTATATCTGCAGGTATCAGATTCAAATTTGGGGCAGTGATTTTGGGAACAGTGATCAGTGGTTGAGAACGGTTCATTCAGCTTGTGTTTGCCAACTGTGTGTTGTCTTTTTTTAAGCTGTTATGTTGTCCGTTTTTCTGGTCATTTTATTTCCTTATTATGCTTTATTTATCTTTTTGCAAGGTAGTTTAGCACCATTGCATCCGACCAGGTAGATATTCCCCGAGCACTCTGGGTTAGAGGTCGTAGACTTAATCGATCTAGGGATCTGATAGACAGATAAGCAGTGTTCCTTTCTTTCCCCCCGGTTACCAGACGAAGGTCAAAAAGGCACAGTGTATCGGTACAGCGGTCACCAGATCAGTGGTCTTCCCCACCAGTAAACAGTCAGGCTGAGGCCTCAGTTTCTATTGTAGGGACAAACATACTAGTTATCCAGTTAGATCAGCACAATGTGGCAGGCTTGGAGGAAATGATGCATTAGCTCCAGGAGAGTATGAAAACCATGCAGCAGGATACTGCCCGTCAAACAGAATTTGCCACACGCTAGGCTGAGGTTATGGCCTAACAAGCAGAGGTAATTACCAGGCTACAGCAGCAAACTGGAGCATCTGCTTCGCACCAAGTTCCTCCCCCGCCAAGAGTTCCCATACTCGAGGAGATATCTAACGTCCAGGATGATACGGATATTCCAATCGGGCCGGCTCCGCTCTCGATCCTACCCCAGCTATCCAAAGCACAGACCAACCTACCGGATTCTCCCTTTGAGTTTCTCCGATTTCGTAACCCGTTGGAGGGCCAAGGCCTCGATGATGGCCATCAGGCCCGTTGACAAAGATCAAATTCGGATGGTTGTGCGCAACCTCCAGCCTAAGCTCATGCAGAAGATGGTTGTTCTCCCCCTCCCTACCTTTGCGGATCTACATGAGATAGGGGTACAGATCGAGGACGCTATGAAACAGGGTCTGATTGACCAAGACAGAGAGCAGCCTAAGAGGGCATTCAACCGTAGTACAAATACAGGCACAAGCAGTGCTGCAGTTACCAGATCTTCAGATGTGGGTATGGTCACCACCACCACCCCAAGAACCCTTACAGCTACACCATTCACCGGCACGTCCGGAAGTAGCTCACAAACAACCAAGTATTCTCCCTGAGGCTAAAGAATCTTCACTCCACTATACATGCCCCTGTCCAAAGCTCTGGGGGTTTTGATCAGGAAAGGGCACTTGAAGCCCCTGGAGTCGCGGCCGCTACCAGATAAACTTCCCACTTCCCATAACCCGGCCAAGTACTACGCCTTTCACCAACAGCATGGCCATGACACCGACCAGTGCTTTCGATTGCGTCATGAGATTCAGGATCTCATTGATAATAGGGTGATCGTGTCTCTGGAGAAACCGAATGTCACAACCAACCCTCTCCCACCACATAACCAAGCTCGACCTGCCAAACGTATCAATCTTATCCAAACTGGGGTTGTGTCATACGACCCTAGCATATATATCACCTCTTCTCACCTACCCAAATCGGAGGTGTTCATTCTTGACAGCACTAACTTGTGCATGTTGGACATCTCCCGATCCCAACCTGAAACGGTGGTGGTGGCTATCGAAGATAGAACTGGGTCGACTACTGGGGTAGATGAGAGTAATTATACAGAGCCTGAAAGGTCTGAGAGAGTCATGAATGACCCAAGCGGTTACATTACATCGGCAAGCCAGGCTAGGCCGAATGTGGAATTGCCAGTGGACGCAGAGATTTGTGTAGTACAGGAGAATGAACCTAATCAGGGGTTAGATGACCTAGCGGATCTGGAAGAAGACATTGCAAATCTGCAACTCTTTGAGGAGCAGGATTCAGGGGACGTGGCAGTCAATTGGTTTGATGGGTCAGCAGAGTTTACTGGGTGGCTTGACGACCAGCCGGATGTTGTGGAACAACCTCAGCTAGAACAGGGTCCGTCGGAGACGGGGACATCAACAGTGGCCGGAAGGGCCGAAAATCAGGAGCTACTGCCGGAGAGCACCGGTGATAAGAATTTTGCTCGAGATTAGAGCATTTTGAGTATAGAGGAGACTGAACAACAAACTGCACTGGAACAGTTCGAGCGGGAAAGGATCGATGATTCTGAGCGAGTCAGGAAAGCCCCTGAGGGAACAGAATGTGTTGTGAGCACGATCCTACCCCAGCTATCCAAAGCACAGACCAACCTACCGGATTCTCCCTTTGAGTTTCTCCGATTTCGTAACCCGTTGGAGGGCCAAGGCCTCGATGATGACCATCAGGCCCGCTGACAAAGATCAGATTCAGATGGTTGTGCGCAACCTCCAGCCTAAGCTCATGCAGAAGATGATCGTTCTCCCCCTCCCCACCTTTGCGGATCTATATGAGATAGGGGTGCAGATCGAGGACGCTATGAAACAGGGTCTGATTGACCAAGACAGAGAGCAGCCTAAGAGGGCATTCAACCGTAGTACAAATGCAGGCACAAGCAGTGCTGCAGTTACTAGATCTTCAGACGTGGGTATGGTCACCACCACCACCCCAAGAACCCTTACAGCTACACCATTCACCGGCGCGTCCAGAAGTAGCTCACAAACAACCAAGTATTCTCCCCGAGGCTAAAGAATCTTCACTCCACTATACATGCCCCTGTCCAAAGCTCTGGGGGTTTTGATCAGGAAAGGGCACTTGAAACCCCTGGAGCTGCGGCCGCTACCAGATAAACTTCCCACTTCCCATAACCCGGCCAAGTATTGCGCCTTTCACCAACAGCATGGTCATGACACCGACCAGTGCTTTCGATTGCGTCATGAGATTCAGGATCTCATTGATAATAGGGTGATCGTGTCTCCGGAGAAACCGAATGTCACAACCAACCCTCTCCCACCACATAACCAAGCTCAACCTGCCAAATGCATCAATCTTATCCAAACTGGGGTTGTGTCATACGACCCTAGCATATATATCACCTCTTCTCATCTACCCAAATCGGAGGTGTTCATTCCTGACAGCACTGACTTGTGCATGTTGGACATCTCCCGATCCCAACCTGAAATGGTGGTGGTGGCTATCGAAGATAGAACTGGTTCAACTACTGGGGTAGATGAGAGTAATTATGCAAAGCCTGAAGGGTATGAGAGTGTCATGAATGACCCGAGCGGTTACATTACATCAACAAGCTAGGCTAGGCTGAGAATGGAATTGCTAGTGGGGGCAGAGATTTGTGTATTACGGGAGAATGGACCTAATCAGGGCTAGATGACCTAGCGGACCTGGAAGAAGACATGGCAAATCTGCAGCTCTTTAAAGAGCAGGACTCAGGAGACATGGCAGCCAATTGGTTTGATGGGTCAGTAGAGTCTACTGGGTGGCTTGACGACCAGCCGGATGTTGTTAAACAACCTCAGCTAGAACAGGGTCCGTCAGGGACAGGGACATCAACAGTGGCCGGAAGGGCCGGGAATCAGTTTGCATTGCCGGAGAGCACCGATGTTAAGAATTTTGCTTGGGATCAAAACAGTTTAGGTATGGAAGAGACTGAACAGCAAGCCGCACTGAAACAGTTTGAGTGGGAAATGATCGAAGATTCTGAGAGGGCCAGAAAAGCCAAAGCCCCTGCGGGGACAGAACATGCTGCGGGCACAAGAACGGAAAGTGCTGTGTGCACAGGAATAGTTGTAACGGAGTCGGGCATGTGTCTATCAGCCGCCGATGGCATGTGGTGGGAAGATGATGATCTATGTCTTGCCCACATCGATGAAGACTGGGGACAAAGCCAACTGGATGATACCTGGTATATTGGCGAAGTTGACTACATGACTAGGAGTGAGTGGTATTTCAAGCCCCCACACTTAGATCAACCAGAAGCGTCCGGAAAGGACAAAGAGGCGGAGAAGCAGAAAGAAAAATTACTCGAAGACGAGGCTGTGCTGAAACAGATTAAGAAGATACAGGCAGACATCTCCATCTGGGGACTGCTTATGGCTTCAAGAGTTCATAGACAAGCTGTCCTTTCCGTGATGGACAAGGCCAAACTTTCAATAGACACTACACCTGAACAGCTGGTAGGGCTGGTCTTTCCGGAAGGAGCTTCCCCGACGTTGACCTTTTCTGACAAGGAACTGTTGCCTGAGGGCGCAAATCATAACAAACCCCTCTACATCTCTGTGGAGTATAGAAACAAGTGGGTGCCGATGGTTCTTGTCGACACGGGATCTGCCATTAACGTGTGCCCGTCGAGGACGACATATGCAATCGGGTTGAAGCCCGTGGAATTTGTGCCAACTGCCCAGGTGATAAGGGCCTACGACAACACCAACAGAGAGGTGATGGGGACTGTGCAGATTCAGACTAAGGTTGGTCCAGGACAACACGAGATTGACTTTCATGTCTTGAACGTTCCCGCAACCTTTAATCTACTCCTAGGGCGGTCGTGGCTGCACCAGGTAAAGGCAGTCTCTTCCACCTTGCATCAAATGTTGAAATACCCCCACGGGAAGGGGGTGGCTATAGTTTTTGGAAATTTGTCAATCCATCCGCCTTTCCTATCGGGATTTACCCTAGCCGAGGCCCGAGTCGTACAAAATATCTTAGCTGTTGATGAGGGGTTGTATATCAGCGCACAATCAGTGTACCTCATGAACAAGCTCCAGCATATCCCTGGGATGGGACGAGGAAAAACTGGCTGGAAAGGCATTACTGTATCGGCCGAAGTGCCGCACAACCCGCATACCTCTGGCTTAGGTTATTTACCTACCAAAGAGCACTGGGTGAGGAAAGGCAAAGAAATGGCCGGAAGAGCCAGAGCCAAGCAGATTGGGAGGCCTTTTGATTTGATTCATCGACCTATTCAGGGCACCCTGAACGGGCGTTTCGTCTGGGAGGGGGAAGACTTTCCATTCTGCGGCTTCCTAGAGCCATGGCTGAACGCAGAGAGAAGGCGTCTGCCGGGATTTGAGATCTTCTTCGACTTGCAGTTATTTGGGGATGATGTTGCCGAGGAGCCGACAGACCCATCAGCTGAGGTTGAGGAGTGTAAGGAAGTGGATTCCGAGAGCACCGAGATTGAAATGGGGGTAGCACTGGCTTGTCTACTATTAGATCCTCCGATCGTACATGAGTGCTTGGGGGAAGATCTCTTAGTGTCTTGATGAGGAATGAAACGGTTGCGAGCCCATCTTCAAACATTTTGGATGCATCCATCGCACCCTCCCTCGTTTAGCAATACGATAAGGGATTCTTATCGAGCAGCACTGGTCAGGTAGTGAGCCAGAATTTGATTCCACCGAGTCTAGTGAGTCGGAATCAGGTTTTAGCTCGTCTGAGTCTGAGTCCGATATTCTCGGGGGTGACAACCCAGATGCCACGGTCCTGTCCAGGTCGTCTTTTTCTTTTTCCTTTGAGTTTGTTGTAACAGAGGAACCAAGCGACTTGGAAGTGATTAATGAGAATGGGATGGCTGTGGCTTTTTAGTATTTTTTTGTACCCTTGATTTATTGCATTAATTCAGACTTTCAAAATTTTGATGAAAACGACGAGGAAGAAATTCCTCCAGTTTTGAAATATTTGCTAGATCAAGAGCAGGAGAGGTTTTGTAAAACCGCTGGTTAATGAAAGCACCCAAATTAATGTTGGTACTGAGAAGGACCCGCGGCTGGTCCAGATCGGGCCCACGTTGTCTTTGGAGGAGCGCGAGCGCTTAGTCGCTTTATTAAAAGATTTCAAAGATGTTTTCCCGTGGTCCTACGAAGACATGCCTGGAATCTATCCTGAGATTGTTCAGCACCGGATCCCTCTTAATCCAGAGGCCCGACCTGTCAAGCAGAAGCTCAGAAAGATCCGCCCGGATTGGGCTATCAAGATCAAAGAAGAGATCACCAAGCAAATTGACGCAGGGTTCCTGCTGGTATCTGAATACCCAACTTGGTTGGCCAATATCGTTCCGGTGCCGAAGAAAGACGGCAGAATTCGGGTATGTGTGGATTTCAGGGATTTGAACAAAGCCAGTCTGAAGGACGACTTTCCTCTGCCGCATATCGACGAATTAGTGGACTTCACTGCAGGGCATGCGTTGCTCTCGTTTAAGGATGGCTTCTCAGGCTACAATTAGATATTGATGGCACCCGAAAACCGGGAGAAGACCGCTTTTACCACCCTGTGGGGGACCTATTATTATAGGGTGATGCCATTTGGGCTGAAGAATGCTGGAGCTACATATCAACGGGCCGCGACCACGATTTTGCATGATATGATCCATAAAGAGGTTGAGGTGTACGTGGACGACATGATGGTCAAGTCCAAGGAAAGAGAGGGCCACTACACCACCTTGAAAAAGTTCTTTCAACGGATCAGAGAGTATCGGCTGCGGTTGAATCCCCAGAAATGTACATTCAGTGTTACAGCAGGGAAAATGCTGGGCTTCTTGATCACACAGAGAGGTATCGAAGTCGACCCTTCCAAAATCAAGGCCATCTTAGAAATGCCACCACCGAGGACTGAAAAGGAGGTGCGAGGATTTCTGGGTAAAATGCAATTCATAAGATGGTTTATTGCAAAATTAACCTTGACTTGTGAACCACTCTTTGGTCTCCTGAAGAAAGGAAAGAAATTCCAATGGGACGGTCGATGCCAAGCTGCTTTTGAACAGATTAAGCAATATTTACAGAACCCACCTGTGTTGTCACCGACTGAGCCGGGGAAACCGTTGATCTTGTACCTTTCGGTGACTGAAACTACGATGGGCTGCATGCTTGCACAGGAGTCTGAGGACAAAGTGGAGAGAGTTATCTACTACCTGAGCAAGAAAATGCTGGATTACGAGATCCGCTACACTTCGTTGAAGAAGGTTTGTTTGACCTTGGTATAGGCTACCAGGAAGCTGTGGCACTACCTGTTAGCTCACTCTGTAATACTAGTTTCGAGATTAGATCCCATCAAATATCTCTTCGAGAAACCGGCACTTACGGGTAGGCTAGCTCGTTGGTTGCTTTTGCTTTCCGAATTTGATCTTAAGTATGTGACACGCAAGTTAGTAAAGGGGAGAGCGGTAGCAGAGTTCCTTGCTGATCACCCAGTTGAAGGGGATGAAGCAGTTGAGTACCTATTCCCAGACGAGGCCATTTTGCATGTCGAAGATGAAACTTGGACGATGTACTTTGGCGGAGCGTCAAACCAATACGGGTATGGGATAGGGGTGCTGCTGATAGCACCCGACAATTCCCGCATACCCCTAGCATTCAAACTTCGGATCAAAGTCTCAAACAACGAAGCAGAGTACGAGTCATGTATTGCTAGTTTAGAAGCAGCCCTAGAACTAGGGGCAAAATGGTTGGACGTCATTGGGGACTCGAACCTTGTTGTATCTCAAGCTAAAGGAGATTGGAAAGTCAAGGAAAAGAAGATGAGGATCTACCACCAGACCTTGGACTTACTGATTCCTTGATTTGAGAAGCTAAATTTCGCTCATCTGTTAAGAGAGAATAACAGGTTCGCAGATTCGTTAGCAACTCTATCTTCTATGATAGACATCCCTTTTGGAGTCCGGATGCGTCCGATCATCATTGACCAGAAATTTGTGCCGGCCTACGAGCTGATTGCTGCCATAGATGAGGTTCAAGATGAGAACCCCTAGTATTACGATGTCTGGAACTTCTTGGAAAAAGAGGCGTATCCACCAGGGGCAAATGCCAAAGATAAGAGGGCAATTAGAAGAATGGCTGCTCAGTTCATCGTTTGCGGGGGTAAACTGTATAAGAGAGATCATCTCGGGATGCATAAATTGTGTGTTGATGCTGAAGAGTCCAAGCTCCTGATGGAGGCCATCCATGGAGGAGAGTGCGGAGCGCACATGAACGGGGTGATACTAGCTCGGAAGATCCTTAGACAGGGTTACTACTAGTTCACCATGGAAGAGGATTGTATTGGCTTTGTCTGGCGATGCCACAAATGTCAGATCCATGCAAATCGCATGAACATTCCACCGTCGAAATTGTACAACATGACTTTGCCATGGCCTTTCTCAGTCTGGGGGATTGATGTAATCGAGGCTGTCACTCCGAAGGGGTCTAATGGGCATGAGTTCATTCTGGTCGCGATAGACTATTTCACAAAGTGGGTTGAGGCCCAATCTTATGCGGTGTTGAAGGCTTCGCATGTTGCAAAGTTCATTAGGAACAACATAATCTGTCGCTATGGGATCCCGAGAGAGATCATTTCAGATAATGGTTCCCACTTCAAGAAGGAAGTGATTGACTTGTTGGACAAGTACAACGTGGCTTTTCATAAGTCGTCTACATATCGGCCGCAGACCAACGGAGCAGTTGAGGTCGCCAACAAGAACATCAAACACATACTGCAGAAGATGGTGGAAACCTACCAGGACTGGCCAGATAAGTTGCCGTTTGCTCTGTGGGGCTACCGGACTTCAATTAGAACTTCTACTGGGGCGACTTCGTATTCATTGGTCTAGGGGATGGAGGTCGTTCTGCCTATTGAAATTGAGGTTCGGTCATTGCGAGTACTGGCTGAGTGTCAGAGAGCTGAGGCAGATTAGCAGCAGAGCAGATTCAAAGAACTCATGCTCTTTGACGAGAGAAGGCTGAAAGCACTGTACCATGTTCAGGGTTATCAACGCAGAATTGCCAGGGCTTTCAACAAGAAGGTTAAGTCCAGGAACTTGAAGGAAGGAGATTTGGTGCTCAAAGACAACCGAGCTCCCATCCACGACCCTAGGGACAAGTTCAGGCCTAATTGGACTGGTCCTTACATCATTAAGTATATCTGGTGAGGTGGAGCTGCCGTTCTGATGGACCTAGATGGCCTAGAGTTCTCCCAACTGATCAACATAGACAAGTTGAAGAAATACTTTCCCTAAATGGCTCGCTAGGCCGAAAACCCGAAAGGGCGACCTAGGCAAAAATTAGAGCATGAAAAATTTGAAATTATAAAAACTGAGCTCGCAAGGTTGAAAACCCGCAAAGGGCGGCCTTGGCAAAAGTTAGAGTGCAAAAGGAGAGCGTAAATACTCGAGTGAACCCAAGCTGAACTGCGTAAGGCTTGATTTCCATCTTTGGGATACGTAGGCAACTTCATCCTGAAGTCCAGCCATAAACACTTCCCCGATCAACTTTGTCCATGTGATCATGTCTGGTCATCTTTGTTTACTTCTGCATTCAAGAGCTCAGTAATGATCTCCAGTGCAGTGCTATTCAGACTAGGGACAACTTTCCAGTTGCTGGAATCTGGGGTTATGCATCTTAGTGACAGATCTCAGGCGTGTCCAGTTCTGATCCACATCGAAAATGGTTTTGAAAAGTTTTAATAAAAGTTGATTTTGTTCAACTTAATCTTTTTACAACTTAGAACATTTTTGGACCAAATGAAAAATTTTCAGTACCCACAACCTTCAATTTCATTGATTTCAATACAGAGTTCTCCTACTCTTGAATACAAATTGAAGTTGCTTTTATTACATTCATAAAGAAAACTTGAAAGTTCCGTTAAAGCAAATAAATCCGGGGCATAGTCAGGTGTTCCTGCGTCTCCTCCCAGAGCTGGTCGAAGCCTCTGATGCCAAAGTGGGCCCTACCTGTGCCTCTTCATTGAGCCAGTCTATGCACTCATCAAAGAGGGTGCAACTGAAAGTGGGAGCGGGGGCCAGAAGCTCTCTCGTCCTCCATGCTATGGCATACCGAGCTAGCTGTGCGCCTCAGACCGGAAATGTAGCAGGGTACTCAATCCCCTCTTCTGGGCAAGTCTGATCATGTCCAAACTGGTGTCGGATCCGGAACGGTAAGTATAACACACAGTGTGTCATGCCAATCAACTGAATCCCTGGCTGACGGGTCATACTGGAACTCATTGCCGGTAGATTGAGCCAAGGACAGCGCCAAGCAATGTTGTCTGCAGACAAACTGCACATCCAGTTGTACCACCATCCCTCATCAGGGGCATCGACTAGATGTCATCAGAAGAAATAGCTACGTGCTGAATATGCTGGACATGAGTCGACCACTCTTAACTTGTCCATCAACCACACTTGGGGAGGGATGAAAAAATGAGAGATTAAAGAATAGAGAGGTGTACGTTGAGAGAAAAGTAAGAAAAGGATTTTGAGAGAAAAGCTGAGCCTAAGGGCCGAGTGATGTGAGAAACATATGTGAGATGGGGTGGGAAACATTACCTGTAGTAGTAGTGGACTCCCCGTAAACCTAGCCATCTCCCGGCGATAAAAAGCGTCTAATCCCATCAAAGTTTAGGCTAGCGTCATGGCGATGCAGCTTTTGCCCTCTTTCAAGCCCTCGGCGACTTCGATCAAACGAGTGCTAAACCCACCGGAGCCTGGGGCAAGCAAGAAATGAGATAGCATGCACAAGCAAAGCGCATGTTGCAGATAACCCTGCCAGTAATGGTCGTCGCGGTCACCAACATCAGAAAACCGACAAACCAAGCTCGGAATGTCCAGCTCTCCATCGTGAATCAATGATCGAGCATCATGCAATGTAAGGCCACACATCCTTCCTAAGGCTTGGACGTGGCCGAGCTGCAGCTGAGGAAAAACTTCTTCATCGCACTCAGATTCCATCAAAGCTTGGAAATCCTCGAAAGTAGGACACATCTCTTGCCCGCCAAAGCTAAAGATGTGTGTCACCAGGTTCCAAAACCTTGCCGCGGCATGGAGGAAGGGAAAACGCAGCGGGGTGTGACTCAGCATGAATAGTGCATGTATGCCGAAGCCCCGAAAATTTGGCTTTTTCGAGCCATCTAAGTTGGTAATCCAATTTGTGAGATTTTGGACAAGAAATGGTTCCATTTGGTGTAAAAATAGAACTGAAATGGAGAAAACTACGAAGCTGGGGCTTTTAAAGAAGATAAGGTGTTGAGTGGAAGACAGGTGTCAGCATTCTGGAGGTGTTTGCCATTTTTGGCCGATCGGCCAAAAATAGTGCCAACCGACCATCTTTTTTGGCCGATCAGCTAAAAATGTTGGTCGATGGCCATTTCTTGTGGCCGATGGCCTTTCCCTTTGGCTGATGGCCTCTCCCTTTGTTCTATGAGCAGTCTATATGTTGAATGTGCTGAGAATTTGTAATTGGTACCACTTCCAATGCTTTTGGGTGATGATTTTGCGAAGTCGCCCCTGTGTTACTTCAATTTGCTTATTGAGTTGTTGAACATTTGTTTATCGAGTTGTATTTTGCATTCTTTAAGTCTTTGTTTTGCTTATCGAGTTGTATTTACAGTTGGTTAACTTGTCGAGTTCTTTGTTTTGCTTATCGAGTTGTTTTGTCATTAGTTGGTTCACTACCTAGTTAATGCAATTCGAGAGTTTGGTTTTCAAAACAAAAGTTCAAATCTCATTTACATTGTGATGTAATGCGATGCGATACATAGAATGTACAAATGTAACACTTTTTGAACAAAACAGCTATTTCATTCCATTCATATGCCTTTTGCAAAAGTACATAGTTTTGAAGAAAGTAAAACCTGCCTGAGGCAGTATAATGTGCTTTAAACTACTAGCAAAAAAGAAAAGTAAAGCAAAAAGGGAGAAAAGCAACAAAATGTCTGAATAAAGCAGAAAAGAAAAGCAGCAAAATGTCTGGATCCACATCAACCACCTCAAACGCGGGAGTCCGTCCTAGTCCTCTTCCTGGATGAGGGTCTAGGGTCACCACTGCCAGCTCTGTAGTCTGAATCTGAGCTATCTCCAGCCTCACTCTGAGAAGACTCTGCCTCTACATCAGAATCATCGGGGGAAGGCTCCCATGAACTACTCTCAGCACGGGTGCGCTTGTGCCTGCCTCGGCTGTGGATCGTCATCCCCCGCCTGACTCCCCCTCCTCCTCGAACAGGTACAGAAGGCCCTGCTGGAGCACTTCCCGCGGCCAGAATCTGGAATGGGGCCTGAAAAGAACAGTAAGCAAATGCATCAATTATGCCATGCAAAACAGGGTATAAATACCAAATGCAATGTATGAGTATAGTGTATGAATGCTGTGAGCAATGTATGAGTATAGTATATAAATGTTGTGAGCAATGTGTGAGTACAGTGTGTGAATGCTGTTAGCAGTGTATGATTACAGTGTATGAATGATACTGCGAGTTACAGTGTATCAGTGCCGTGAGTGGTATGTGAGTGTAGTGTATCAAGTGTCGTATCCATAAATGTGATACATCAGATCATGTATGGAACAGAGTGTGCAAAGTTTGGGACTGGGGTTGAAAGAACTTACCGGGATACCATAGATGGTCAACAGGTCGATGCCCGTCTGCAGCATCCCCATCACTGAGGCCGTCAACTCTAGAGACTGACGGGTATACTGGATGGAAGCCTGCAAAAGTGTTGAAGTCGTTAGTATTCTGCAGGATATCAAACGAAATGAAATGATTCTACAAAATGAAAAGTATGATGCGTACCAGGGTCGAGCCGTAAACTCTGACAAGCTCATGATTGTCAAAGAGGGGCAACTGTAGACACCCCATTTTTGATCGTCCTCAAGACTTGGACGTCATCGTTTGAACACTTGATGATTATCCATGCTCGTGTTCATTTTGAGTTCTCGGAGGTCTCGGTCGCACGCCTTGCCTCAAGATCTCTTAACTTGTCTGTTTTGTGCTTGGTTGTAGACCAAGCACTTGTGTTTTCGCTTCTGAGGGAAGAGGGTGGCTTGTTAGCCATCCCATCAACCCATCGGCCAAGGCATGAAGCCATCGGCCTTGTTTTCTTGCCATCGGCCAAAAGTGTTTGCCGATCGGCACTTATATTGGTCGATCGGCCTTGTTTTCTAGCCGAGCCCTGTTTATCTGCTTTATGCAGATATTTTATGCCAGCTGTCATAGCTAGCATGCACAATTCACATCCTCCATACACGTGTATGGAGGGATTTGATTCAATTGCTTAGCTTGCTCAACAAGCTTAGGAATTGAACTTCTATAAGAAGGGAGCTCCTCCTCCCTTCTTAGAGGTTCTGAAAAATTACATACACAAGATATATGTCACTCTCTCTCTATATCTCCCTCTCTCTATATTTGTGTGTGTGCTTGTGCCTAAAAGGGTGTTTTGTTCACACTATTTCACACAAACACCTAGCAATACATCATCCTCTTGTTGTTGAGGTACTAGGGAGTTGGTTTAGAGTTCTTGGAATGGTTTAAGCTCAGAAAAGTTGCTGGAGTAGTGTTCTTGAAGGTGTTCTTCAAGGGTGAGTAACCTACCTTTAATACCCCATTCTTGCTTAAGCTTTTAGACCTATTTGCATATTGTTTTAAGCTTAACTCTAAACTACAATAAGTTCTGATTTTGCATGCTTAAAATGATTGGTTAGGGTCACTTTTGTGTTGGGGGTTGTCTACCCCCTCCTAGGCCTTGTTTGACCTTGTTTTGTGCCTTTCTTTTTGGGGTTTGGAACCATCTTGTTTTGACCTTCTCACCACTGAAATCCATAGGATTTTCAGTGGTGGAGAAGTGGTTTTGGAGTCTTGAATAGGAGAGGGACCCCCCCTCTCCTTGTGTCTCATATGCTAGTATAAATGGCTTATATTGGGAACATGTTTGCTTAGCTTGTTTTGGCTCCATTTCAGCAAGTATTTGGTGTTATTTTTCCATGCTAGACCGCTGTTTCATGTTGGTTTAATGGTCTCTTACACGCACCATGCACTTGTCTTGCAATCCTCTCATTGGCCTTAACATGCATCATGCATTTTGGACTATCATTCTTGCATGTTTTGGCTTAACTTAATGAAGTTTTTAGTCATGTTTTACCATGTTTAAGCACTGTTGGGGGTTGTTTCAATCATATGTGCCATGCTTTGTATAGCCACAATGTATTCTAGCTTGTTGGCCTTGAGTGTTTAGGTCATTTGCATGCATTGCTTGGATCTTTTTCATGATTTGGCATCATTTCATTTGAGATTTCAGTCCATATAGTGTGGCCATGCATTCACATTTCTCACATTTTCCATGCTTAGAAGGTTTTGTGTTTCATGCCTTCAGAGTGCATCATTGTGTGTGCCACCATGCTTAGGCATTTGGGATGCCATCTAAGTGGGTTTTGGGCTTATTTTTGACATGCCATAACTCTGTTTTTCCTTGGTTAAGTCCTGCCATGTTTGGTCGTAATAGGTGTAGTGAAATACCCTTTTGTAGCCTTCCATGCTTCATGCCTTATGCCTTTCATGCTGGCTTGCTTTAAGCTTTGGCCTTTGCATGTTTTGGACTCCTTTTGGCATGATCTAGGACTGTTTTAGGTGTCCTTGCCCCTTTGGGGCTTGATTCTTGTAGCCTTGGTACAAACTCCTTGGCTAGCCTTAAGCCTTGAGCTTCCTTGCATGCTGTGTTTGATTTGTTTGAGTGGTTTGGCACCACTCCTTGCATGATTTCAGGCCCTATTTCACTGTCATGCTCTCACATTTCGTACCTCTTTCATGCTCTTGAGAGTTGGTGCCTCCATGCTTGGTTTTGGAACCAATTGACTAGCATGCTTGCATGTACTTTTAGACCATCATTTCTTAGCATTTTTTGCCATTGTTTTTGGCATAGCTGAGGCCTATCCATTTTCAGTATAAGTCCATGGGTCATGCGGTTTGTGTGTTGTTGCATGCATGTTCTTGGCATTGTTGTTGCATGCTTTGTATATTGCATATTTGCATGTTTAGGTTGCATAGTATTGTTGCATATTTGTTGCATGCCATGTTGTCTACATGATAGGCTGCATTATATTTCCATGTTGCATTGTATTTGGCATACATGCTTTGCATTGTGTTTGGTTTGGGGTGTCAAACCAAACACGAGGACCGAGGGACGTTCGTACTTGAAGTGACGAAACGTGCCTCAATCCTCGGTCGCCGACACTCTTGATCCAACATGATAGAGTGTGAGGCATTCATGTATTTTGTGCATTCATTCCATATTGAATTGCACACTTGGCTCCTTTGGCCATCATGCATCGAAATGCGTGATTGGTGGCCCGAGAGTCGAGCACTACACTACTTTGAGTCCCAAACATGACAAGGGATGTAGTTGCACACATTTTCCTTGCAAATGTATTGCCATACCTCTGTTTGTCCTCTGCTGCCGCAAAAGGAGCATTCTGCAGGAAGATATGGCCGATCGGCACTCTGGATAGCCGATCGGCTAACAATTTTTAGCCGAGGGATTCATAAATGGTCGATAACCCATTTCCCTTGGCCGATGGCCTCCGAACATGTCCATGAGGTGGTTCAGAAGCATCACAGAAGTTTGCACAGTTTTCAGAGGTGCAGAGCAATGCAAACAGAGGTAACATGGGGCATGGCAACGGATTTCCAAGCGAAGCCGACCGAGCATGCATTTGTCCCTCCTCTCGAGGCCGCTTTATTGTTTTTGTAGCTTAATTAATTTTCTTAATTAGTTAAGGGTTTTGTAATAATTAATTAGCTTATTAGTTAGTTAATTAGTTGATTTGTATTATTCTTTCGGACCCTCCGTCAAGAGGGCGAATTTTGTAATAAGCGTGCGTGTGTGCGATGCAAGTCTTCCAACTCCCATTTCTTTCTCCCTTTTACTTAACTGCTTATGATGGTTAGTTTTAGTGCATATTTCATTTAGCATCCTTATGCTTTGCATGCATGCATTATTCATCTGTCTTGCATGCACCGGGCTCGGCGCATCATACAAATTGCATTGTATTTCAATTCTGATTTGAATACATGTATCGAATTGTCGCATCTCATATGCCATCTTAGAATAGCCAAGCCTATTTCTAGTTACATTTTGCATGGGTTGCATTAGTCATCTTAAACATAGCTAGGATCATGCATGATTACTAACTAGCTATTGTTTTGGCTCGGAGTACACTATAAGTGTTTATGCTTTAGCATCCTTGCATATGTGTAAGTGTTGCGATGATAGCATGCTTGCCATGAGGCTATTTGCTTATATGATATAACTGCCTGAATGCCTGTGGGTGAAGGTTGGATTACTTGAATTAGAACAATTCATCAAATCCGTATTTTAGCCTACTTGCGAGTAGCAAACTTCAAACCGTTTTCAAACGAACATGCATTTTTTTGTTCCAAATTAGGCGATCTAGTCTATACTTGTTTGCTGTGCGCATCACATAGTAAGATTAGCTAATTCACCGGAATAAGAACACATGTGTTTTCAAAAACAAGATATCATGCTTAGTACAGGCCGATCTTTGATCGGGCGAGCGGGGGTGCTCATTGCATGACCTTCCCCTCTCGTACCCAAGTTCCCGAGCAGAGGCAACTTTGGTGATGATGGACACGTGGCCTTAGGCAATGAATCAGGGTTTTCTAAATTTTCCCAAAATAAGTATTTAGGTGGCGACTCTGTATCTGGCAAAGCAGACCATGTTTGGCACTTCTTTACAAAAATCAGTTTTCCAAAACGATTTGCCGGATTTGGACTCTTTGGTGATTTATCAACCTTGCATTGCACTTTGTAAGATTAGATTCAGAACCGTGACATTGAGTCCGAAGTGTAGTATGCTAGAGAGCAAACGAGATTTCGCGCCTTCGCAAGCGCGGAGCCTCGGGAGTCCTCGGGGCGCGTCTATAGGGTCTTAGTCACCTTTTGTTTGAGTTGATAGCATCTTTTGGTGTTGCTTTTCATTCCATTTTAGCACTATGAACTCTACAACCTTCTTTTTTGCTTCACTCTTTCATTTGCTTTTGAGGGCTGTCTCAAGCTTGGGATTCTTTAAACTTGAGATTGAGGTCATGCCTAATGGTTTAATCCTCTTTGAGGGTTCATTATCAACGGCATGATCTCTCTCTTGCCTTACATTATCCCTTGGTTGACACTTCTTTCATCTGCTTTAGCATCCTTGCATATGTGTAAGTGTTGCGATGATAGCATGCTTGCCATGAGGCTATTTGCTTATATGATATAACTGCCTGAATGCTTATGGGTGAAGGTTGGATTACTTGAATTGGAACAATTCATCAAATCCGCATTTTAGCCTACTTGCGAGTAGCAAACTTCAAACCGTTTTCAAACGAACATGCAATGTTTTGTTCCAAATTAGGCGATCTAGTCTATACTTGTTTGCTGTGCGCATCACATAGTAAGATTAGCTAATTCACCAGAATAAGAACACATGTGTTTTCAAAAACAAGATATCATGCTTAGTACAGGCCGATCTTTGATCGGGCGAGCGGGGGTGCTCATTGCATGACCTTCCCCTCTCGTACCCAAGTTCCCGAGCAAAGGCAACTTTGGTGATAACGGACACGTGGCCTTAGGCAACGAATCAGGGTTTTCTAAATTTCTCCAAAATAAGTATTTAGGTGGCGACTCTGTATCTGGCAAAGCAGACCATGTTTGGCACTTCTTTACAAAAATCAGTTTTCCAAAACGATTTACCGGATTTGGACTCTTTGGTGGTTTATCAACCTTGCATTGCACTTTGCAAGATTAGATTCAGAATCGTGACATTGAGTCCGAACTGTAGTATGCTAGAGAGCAAACGAGATTTCGCGCCTTCGCAAGCGCGGAGCCTCAGGAGTCCTCGGGGCGCGTCTATAGGGTCGTAGACACCTCTTGTTTGAGTTGATAGCATATTTTGGTGTTGCTTTTCATTCCTTTTTAGCACTATGAACTCTACAACCTTCTTTTTTGCTTCACTCTTTCATTTGCTTTTGAGGGTTGTCTCAAGCTTGGGATCCTTTAAGCTTGAGATTGAGGTCATGCCTAATGGTTTAATCCTCTTTGAGGGTTCATTATCAATGGCATGATCTCTCTCTTGCCTTACATTATCCCTTGGTTGACACTTCTTTCATCTTAGAGAACACCCACTAATGGACAAATTGATTAAAGAATGATTTGGTAACTAAAATGTGTAAACAAAATTGCCAAGTAAAAGTGGCAAGATAAGCATTCCTTTGTGTTGCATTACATGTGTTCAAATCGGACGTTAATTTGAACACAAGAAAAATAGGGCATTTCATACTCAAAAGTGATAAAATGTGCCACTTTCCTAAGTCTCCGTTGCCCTTGATCATGCATGGTAGGGTGATGGCATTTGAGTCATGTTTTGCACGCATTGAAGTTGTACAAATTGGTCCCTTAGCCATCATGCATGGAAATTGCTTGATTGAAGGTTTGAGGGCCCAATGTATCACTCCTTTGAGCTTGTGTTGATGATAAGAGGTGACACACAGTACAAACAACCAGTAAGAATACCCTTTCTTTTCCCTGTGTGCTCTCTGTTGCAATAAAAAATGGTGTATCATCAGTGGCTTGTCGGCCACCAGTGATGGACGGTAACCCCTCAATGGTGGCCGGTCGGCCACCACTTCTGGCCTGCCGGCCACCATTGAATTTTGAGCAGTGTGCTTGTGAAGCATGGCAGAGTTGATCTGAAGAAGGAAATGGTGCAAGGGTTGTGCAAACAAATGCATTCGAGGGCAAACAGAGGATGTTCTTCGGGTGGAAACCAAGCATGCATGGGCTTCCCTCGCATCCCGCGCCGAGTTATCTTGTTAATTAGTTTGATTTAATTAGCCTATATTTAGCCTATGTTGTAATTGAATTAGTTTGTGTTGTAATTATTTAATTAGTTAGTTGTAGCTAATTAATTTGTGTTGTAATAATTAGTTAAACTAGTTTAGTTAATTAATTCAAGTTTTGTAATAATTAGTTTAATTAGCTTAGTTTAGCTAGCTAGTTAGTTTTTATTCATTCGGACCCTCCTTCGCAAGGGTACAATTTTATAATAAGTGTGCGCGTGTGTGTGTATATCTTCCAACCCCATATCTTTCTGCATTTTATTTAATCGCTTTTGATGGTTAGATTAGGGATATGTTTCAATTAGCATACCTTATGCTTGCATCTATTCATTTGTATTGCATGCACCGAGGCTTGGCACATCATTCAAACTGCATTGTAATTTCAATAATTCGCTGACTACGTGTTAACCGCATGTTATTTACATCGATTCACATGCCATATTAGTAGCCGAGCCTATTAGTTACATATTGCATGTGTTGCATTAGACATTTCGTATAGTTAGGAAGCATGCATATTTTTCTAACTTTTTGTTTTCTTAGCTTGGAGTACTAGGTGAGTTTTATTGCTTTAGCATATTTGCATGAGTGTAAATGTTGCCATGTCTAGCATGCTTTTCATGAGGCTAAATGCTTACTTGTTACACTGCATGAATGCCTGTGGATGGAGGCTTGTTGTTTGAATTGTAATGATTCAATAAATGTGTGTTTTAAGCCCACTTTGTTGAGTGGCAAATCCGTTTTAAGCCCACTATGTTTGGTGGCAAATCCGCAAACTTTCAGCCCACTTGAGGTGTCAAATTCAAACCATTTTCGCAAACAAACATGAGTTGAATTGTTCCTATTTGAACAAACTAGTCTATACTTGCTTGTGCGCATCACGTAGTAAAGCTAGTTTAAATATCCAGAATAAGAGCACATAATGTTTATAAAAGATCATATCATGATTAGTAGAGGCCGATCTTTGATCGGGCGAGAGGGGGTGCTCAATTCATGACCTTCCCCTCTCATACCTAAGTTCCAGAGCCGAGGCAATCTTGGTGATGACGGACACGTGGCCCTTGGCACAAGTCATGAGTTTCCTAAATTTTCCTAAAAATAAAATATTTAGGTGGAGACTCTGTATCTGGCAAAGCAGTCCACTTTTGGCACTTTTGATTCAAAAATCAATTTTTCAAAACAATTTGCCGGATTTGGACTCTTTGTTATTTATCAATTTCACATTGCGCTTGTGAGATTAGATTCAGAACCATGGGAGTCCGAACTATAGGGCATCTTTTTGAGCTTCCGAAAGGAGGTGCGAAAAAGCCGAGTTACAGTTTCTGGCGACTCTACTGGGGATTTAGAGAACTTGACTAGAATTCATGATATGTTATTTTATCTACACTTATGTGTTTCTTTGCATTTGCATCGGTGCGCCTAAGTCACAGTGTTTGCCATTTGCTATTCCTGAACGGTTTGCCGAAGGCTTACTTGGAAAAGCTTGCCAAAAGGCTGACCGGTTGCGGGCTCTACCACGATGAGCTTCAAAGTATGTTCTTGCTTGCCAAATCAATGGACGTTCAGCATGTAGAGGTTATTGTTACATTGGTGTAATGATGGAATTGCATGGGTAGTGATAATGTTGAAGATGATGAAGATGAGAATGTGGGTAATGGTTTTTTTTTTTTTTTGTGTGGAGAGTTTGATATTGTATGGGTTTTTTGTTTCTGGATTTTTGGTTTTTTGTACTAGAATTTTGTCATATGTATTGTCAATTAATGTTAATATTTTTGCACTTTCATATAATATTGAATGGTGTATATGTTTTTGTTGTGTTCATTACCATTATGCAATATTGATGATGTGAATATTCAAGGATCATTTTGTTTATTTAGACACAAACATGATGTAAATATTCACAATGCAATAAATAAATGTGAAGATTCACATTAATTTTGATATGTTTGTTCATGGGTCATACACCTAATTAATGTATAATGAGAATATTAACATCTGTAGTCAACCACAGTATGATGTGAATATTCACAATGCAATAAATAGATGTGAAGATTCACATTAATTTTAATAAGATCATACAGCTAATTAATGTATAATGTGAATGTTAACATCTATAGTCAACCATAATAAACATAGGACATAATTTGAACATTCACATTTATTGAACATAAATTAAGATGTAAACATTCACACAAACTTCAACATAAGAAAATAGATGTGAATGTTCACAGTTTATATTGTTTAGCACACACAAGACATCAACACCAAATATACCATCAAAACACATAGGTGTGTGAGAAGTATATCATTGATTTATATATATGTTGTCAAGTGTTTTCAACTACAAGTTATCAAAGTTACAAAAAAAAAAAAAAAAAAACTAGCACTGTATTCTAGTATAGCTAGTGTATGGTGGATAACCCAACCATCGAACAACGAAGTTTGCCTCAAGTAGTCCAGCTGAAGATCCGAGAACTTGGTGCTTCTCATCAGTTTAACTAAGCCTGTAATGTTTGATTGATAATTGACATGTTGCATATCAATGTGGGTGTTGCTCTCTAGAGGCATGCTCTCTTCTTTGACATGATACTCCTCCCTCTTCCTCTTTGTGCAAAATTTAGATACAACATCTATTATATGGATATAGACAAATAGTGAGTGTTTATATGAACATTAAATTTGATTTCAATAGCATTGGTAGGATAGGCATGCATATTGATATCAGTACATCATTAGTCAGTTGTGGATGTTCACATTCGACAATATTCATACAAGCAAAAGCAATAAAGTACTATTTAGTTGACAAATATAGTAATGTGAACATTCACATCATTGGGGATATGAATATTCACATTACTGCTAGGGTACAAATAGGAGTTGTCACACCGAATGTTAATATTTACACATCCATATAATATTAGGTATATCTATGTGTATAGAAGGGAATGTTAAAAGTTCACATCAACATTTGGTTGCAACAATTCACAGTACGATAATGATTATATGTACACATTTATAAGCAAATAGCACCAATGTGAATATTCATAGTGGCTATAAACGACCAAACAACATGACAACAACACCCATTCATTAACTATAAACCATGTATTTTCAGTGTACACAACTGTGATGTGAATATTAAGTAGATAAATATGAACAACATTAATGTTCACAATGTCAAGGTTCACATCAAAACTGAACTACAACCAGAAAAAACGTTTTTATTTGGGGATTTGCTTGACATAATGTTCACAATCATATAACAAATTTATCCAGGACAAAGTCCCCATGTGAATGTTGACACCATGTGAACAACAACAACAATATTCGAAACAACGACAATTGTCTGTTTTCTAGGAAAAGCAACAAATTTGGGAGTTTACATCATTTCAACAATACCAACAACAGCAAAAAAAAGGAAACATAACAGCAAAAACATGAACAACAAGGACCAAAAATAACAATGGCAACATGTGAGAAAGTTTGCATTAAGACAAAACAAAATGTAATTTGATTACACAAAAAAATAGAAAAAAAAGGTGCTTACATTTGGTCTCCATGTTGAGTTGATACACTCCGATATATGCAAATGTTCACAGCATTGTTTCTTCTTCGTTGGAGTATGGTTCCGGTAGCCGACAACACTTCGATGACGATGGAACAGTGGGAGAACAGAAAGACGTAAACGGTGGGTCGATTTCACAATGGCAGCGATGAATTGATGTGAACTTCCAATTGCCGGCGACGGTGGGATGATGGTAGGATGGTAGATGAAGCAATGTGAGATTTTGCTACAACAGTGAGGGTTCTGGGAAGGAAAGATTTGGGGAGTGAAATATGGAATGATGAAGAGGAGTGTTTTGATCAGATTTGATTTCAGAATGGAAATACGTGTAGGGGAGATTGAGGGTGTTTTGGTATTCTTACCTCAAATAGGTCCTAATGAAATACTCAAAAAGAATATCGGTTAGATGGAATAGAACTCTTAGAAAGAGAATTTACTAAAAAAGTTCCCTTTCAAAAATAAGTAGAAAAAATGAATTATCAAAAATGTGAAAAAATAAAACCTATAAAAAATAATTTAAATTACAATCTATATTCTCAGTTAAAAATAAAAACAAAATTGATAAAGAATTGTACAAAACCTAAACAAATAATTTTAAATATTCATAGTATTATACTGCCTTATTTCAAAATTATGTCCAACACAAATGTATTCTTGTGTCAAAACTTTTTAAAGTAATATTATAATTAGTGAAACAAAAATTAAAAATTTTGATACAAGAGAATACATTAACAAATAATTTGAGACAAAGGATGAATGATTTTTTCCACAAGTGATTGTTATGTGCAAGTGATTGGTTTGCGTGGTAATAACATTAAAAAATATATATACACTAATTGTACAGTTTCAATATAAATACTTTTGAAATTTGTGTTTAATTTATAAATTTAAGAAGTGAATTAAAAAAAATTATTTTCAACAATCAAGTTGACAAAAATATAGAGAAGAGCGCTATATTTATTTAATAATAGAAAAATAATTCATCTACACATTTTTTTTTGAATAACATTACAAGTAAAATTTGTAAACCTCTATTCAGATATTCATTCAAACTTTCCTTATTATCAATAACTTAGTAAATTTATACGTAGCATATGGTACAAGGCATAACAGTTGCATAATTTCTCAAATTGAATAGATATTGTAGCAATAACTTTTTTTTTCAATGCAAGCTTGTCCAAACATTACATACAAACACACTAATGTTGATGGTTTGATAATAATATGCATATAGTACATATCTTATAATATAAGTATAACCCCAAAAAAAAAAAAAAAAAAAATTAACCAGAAAATATGTTTATTATATAACATTATCTAAATTCATTTAACACATTATGCGTGCTTATAATCTAGGAATATAATATTATTCAGTAGTCTGGAATCACTATTTGGCTATGCTTACTTGGTATTTCTAATTAATTACATGGTTAAAAAATTAGTGAGTGGAATATGATGATTCATTTTTTTTCATCTTTGGTAAAAAAAATTATTTATTTATTTATTTTTAAATTTGTATTTGTATAAGAAAGTAATTGTTCAAATTGGTCTAGAAGGATCTTAAAAATTTAAGAAGCAAACGGAAAGGACACGGAAGTGATTTGGTCTTCGTAACAATGGAAAGGAATGGAATTCATACATTATAGTAGATATGTACAGCGGCGATTTGTTAACAAAAGATAAAAAGAAGAAGTACTCTATCTTAGAGTGATTATGTATAATATGTATAGATACATCTGTGTCTTTCTTGATGTACAATATTTTTAATTTTCCGTGGTAAAGTCTTGTCATCGTATTTGAAGTTCTCGTATTTTCCTTTGATGTGCTTGCACAATGCATCTGCCGCAAAGTTGCCTTCTCTACGAATGAAGGTGATTTTACAATCTTCGAAATCGTGTCTTCTTCTTCTTCAGATGTTGCCTATGAGTTTCCATATGATGCTGCAATAATCTCTTTGTGTATTTGTAGTATTGTTTCGATTCAAAATTTTGCATCACCATCAGCCCATATTTTTGGCCATTCATTTTCTACTGCAATTTGTAATCCATGACATAAAGCTGATACTTCAGCATATTCTGCAGATTTCATTGGTATTGTGTCCGCGAAAGCATAAGCGCAAATTCCTTCGTGGTTTCGAAATATTCCTGTGCAAAGAGCATCTACTTCTTGTGGAACTTCTTTGTTCGGGTAGGTTCTATTGTCAAAATTTAATTTGAGCCATCCTTCTTTTGGTGGTTGCCAATATGAGCTGTGGTTGTTCAGCAATGGAAATAACATAAGTTAATTTGTTAAAAGTCAATGTTAAATAAACTTTGATGCAATTCTCCAACTATTGGTTTTGAAAAGTAATTATAAATGCTTTGTACTAGGCACTTGCCTATAACTGGCAGATGAACATTAGAACATAACAGCCATCAAAGATGACATGTAGATGTAAAAGAAAAGCCTTTTAATGATCAAATAAATAGCTATTGGAAAGACCCTTTTTGAAGAAATATACAATTTTTGGAAACCACAATTGATCTACAACGAACATAGTGAACCGCAAGATAAAAAACAAAAAATAAACTACTACTACCACTATAAAACAAACAAACAAACAAAAAAACACAAACATTGGATAGAATCTCATGTTAAATTTTATACTCTATTTAGTAAAAACTATACCAAAATATTTTCTTTTGTGTATCCTGCTATGACAATCTTAAAATTGATATCAACATGTCATATCTTCAGTCTATATTCATACTTTGAAGAGTCAAATTAGAACAACAAGTAGTTGCAATGGGTAGTTCAATAACACGAAGAAAATTTATAGAACTGATTTTTGTTGATCTTATGGGAATATTGTCAAATAGATGTCGTGCAAGGCACAAAAAATTAGCTACACAATATGATTTCCATTGTTGGAAGTGCAACTCTTCAAAGTAGGAAAAGTCAATAGTCAATTTTGTATGTTGTTTAGTTCTTGGATAGAATGTTGCTAAACATCTTAATCGACAACATGATTTCCATTGTTGTTGCCTTTTCAGTTCAAAAGTTGAGATGATGGAAAATTATGACAACAGTAATCTAACTTTCTCCTCTAGCGTAGAACAAAATAGAAGAACATATTTCACTTTCTCTAAGGGCGCTTGGCATTATTTATTCATCTCCCACTGTTGGTAAAAAAAGATAGAATATCTATTAGTGTTTCTCTTAGGGGGAGTTTGCATCGAACCATCTGCCTAATGATCCAATGTCTCAATTGCTTATTATTGATCTTGACAAGATAACTCGCTTGTCTCTATATTATCTATATTGTTAGTCTATATTCAATACCAAGTATTCTTATAATTTAACAATTTTTTTCATTATTGAGGAGGAAACATGGGTTAAGATTTGATGAAACAGAAATTGACGGTAAATGTTTTTACCAGTTCAAGGTGAGACAAATGAAAGTTGGTCAAATTTATAAAAATGCTGCAAAAACAGCAACAGAAAAGTGTTTCATGACAAAAGTTGGTGGTATTTATCAAAGAAATTGTTTGGTTTCACTAAAAGCAAGGTTCTAGGGAAGGGTTTTCGTTGAGAAAGGTGAAGAGAACAAATTTAACAAGCAATTCCAAAGGGGGTAGTAAAAGAGAATTTGAGGGTTAACATTTTCAGGAATTTTAGAATTTTGTGAAGAGTTGATAGTGAGGAGGTGAACTAAGATGAGGGACACTATAGCCAGTAAGAAGTACAAGTGGATTGGTACAGAGAAAATTTGGAGATAATCATGGTGTGAAGAGTTATTGTGTCTTGCCATGGTTTGAAAAAGCTGGGAAAAGAGGGGGCTTGATAGGCTTTCTTAATGAAGTCTGTTTGTGTAAAGGGAAAGATAGAGGGAAAGTATTACAGATAATTTCTAGAATCAACTGGTATATGTTTTTTTGAGAAGAAAGTTGTTAGAGTGAAGATGGTATATATAGGAATTAGGAAGTGTAGTACCATTATTTATGTGAAGATAATATAATGAAATTTTCTTTTCCTTGCAACAAAAGAAAAGGCATAAAGCTACCTGTTTAAAATTTATGCCTCAAAATTGAGCATTGTGTGGTTTGAATTCAACTGTTTTATGATAAAGTTTACACCTAGAACGAATCTAAACTACACGGTGATTTTGTTAGATAAATTTTCAGGAACAAATTCAGAGATTCAAAGACACATTCAAGGTGTATTTTAATGGATGTTACATAGCAAGATGGATGAATTTCCATGTATCATTTTAGTTATGGATATTAAATTAAAAACAAATAAATAAGAAAAAGAAAAAAGAAAGAAGTCTTTATCACTTGAGTGAAGCCCAAAATACAATTCAAGTGTGCAATTTGAATCCTTCATCAACTCCTAACATGGGTACTTAATTATTGGACTACATACATACTCCATAAATTTCTGGAAAAAAACAAAATAAAAGCTAAAATCTAATATTCCAGTCTCCTATTTAGAATGAAAAGAGTGGTCCAAGATCCCTGAGCATTCAATGATGAAACTTTGTACACTCAGCCACCACAATTTATTGATTGAAATCTCAGAAATCCAATATACTCTATTAAAGTCTTGAATTTGGGTGGGAAAAAAAAAAGCAACAACAAGACTTAAATTAAAGAGGATGAAGTATCATATGAGAAGTGCAAAAACTTCGAAGTTAAGTAAATTTTTTTGGGGGTTACTTGTGAACTTTAAATGTGTATTGAATTAAGCATGATAATGGTTGCTAAAGGTATGTTCATGCAAATAACTCTTTGGTTTTTATTTTTATTTTAAAATCTCAAGATAGACCTATAAGCAGGTTTTGGTTTTGGGGTTTTGGTTATTTATATATGTGTGTGTTATTGGGTAGTGGGTGATTGGGATTTCTTAAGCTTGAATGTGTTCTAAACTCAGTTTAATGAAACTATTGAGCATGCCTTAATACATTTTCTGTTCACATAAATTGAACACAATGGATTTAGCCTATTAGCCTAACCTGCTGTTTTGCTCAATTTGTATATGTGTGTGCTACCTTTATTTGCTGTCAAGGGGATATACTAATATTATTGATAGATTTAGTAATATTATTTTTCAAGCTAAATGAAGATCATTCAGTCAGATGAAAACTTAATCTGGTTCTAGAAATTGCTATTAGAATCAAAACAAATCTAGTCCATTTAGCCAAAGAAAACTTACACTTCATTGAAGATAGGGAGCAGATTTATGTTATGATCCTTAATTTGATTCTACGATTCAATCCACAATACCTACTCAGCAATTACATAGTTTCATGATTTGAACAATTGTGCTTTGAATTTTGACTATTGTTCTCTTAATTTCTATATGGGGAACCTTTTTTAGCTCCAAATTTTATAGCGATTCCGGCTTAGACCCGACCTTTGCTGTATTCCGGACTCGAGTCTTGTGGTATAATACTGTTATTTATGTCTTTTTTCTCCTTTTCCTCTTTGAATTTGAGTTTTGGAATATCTTGGGCATGTTTAGAACAGGTTGGTTACCAGTTGGTCTAGAATGTTGTTGCCCAAAATTTTGGTCTTCTGCTCGAGCGAGCTTTCTTGTGCTCGAGCGGGGTTTGCAAACACACAGTACTTTGCACGTTTGCAAAATACTGAAGGGGTGTTTTCCACGCTCGAGCAGATGGGCGCTCGAGCGGTTTTTATTGTGCTCGAGCGGTTTGTCTGTTGTCTACCAAAATGCTGGAGATGTGCATTCTGTGCTCGAGCGGGACTTTTCGCGCTCGAGCTGAACAAAACTTTGTGTCTGACGCTCGAGCGTCAACTTCTCCGCTCGAGCAGACTGTGCATATATCAAATCGCGAAAGTGACATTTTATATCACTTTTTCATTCCTCTCTCTCTCTAAAACTTTCTAAAAACCTAGATTTGGACCTTCTCTCTCTAGAATACACACTCTCTCTACATTTTTACCTAGATCCTTTAAGATCTTCACCCTAGTGCCTTTGGGAAAAAGCTAGAACATCTCTAGATCTACACTTTGATCCAAATAAAGTCAAGTTTGGGCATCTTTGAGGTTTCTCCACTTCTCTTTTGAGCTTCTCCACTTCTCTTTTGAGCTTCTACACTTGAGGTAGGGATATTCTACACTTTGTTATGATCTTTAACCTAATTACTTGCTGTTATGTATAAATTATGAGATTTGGAGTGTTTGGAGAAAACCTAGGGTTTTGGGTTCAAGTTTAGAAAGAGGGGTTTCTATGTGGGGTTACATAATTGATTATGGGGTTTGGTTATGAGCCTATCTTATGTTAATATAGTTGATTTTAAAACTTTGGGTCAATATTTGGGAAAATTGAGAGTTTTGCCCTAAAATGTTTGGAATAATTATTTTGTATAAATAACGGAATTGGTATGAAAAATGTGAAATTGAGAAGATGTATGAATGAATGGTGTAGTTAGATTTGTTTAATCACTCACTGTAGACACTCCATTTTTGATCGTCCTCAAGACTTGAACGTCATCGTTTGAACACTCAATGATCATCCATGATCGTGTTCGTTTTGGGTTCCCAATGGTCTCGGCTGCGCTCATTGCCTTAGGATCTCTCAACTTGTTTGTTTTGTGCTTGGTTATGGACCAAGGACTTGTGATTTTTGCTTCTGAGGGAAGGGGGTGGCTTGTTGGCCATCCCACAACCCATCGGCTAAGGCCTTGTGCCATCGGCCTTGTGTTCTTGCTATCGTCCAAAAGTGGTGGCCGATCGGCACTCTTTTTGGTCGATCGGCCACATTTTCCAGCCGAGGCCGCTTTTGCAGATATTTTTTATGCCAACTGTGACAGCTGGTGGGCACAATTCTCATCCTCCATACACGTTGCTTCAAAACTCAAGCTTGTTCAACAAGCTTGAGAATTGAAATTGTATAAGAAAGGAGGTCCCTTTCCCTTTCCAGAGGTTCTGAAAATTGATATAGAAGTGATATATATATATATATATATCTCTCTATATCTCCCTCTCTTTATATATATTTGTGTGTGTGTTTGTGCCTTAAAGTGTATGCTCTTTACACTTTTGCACTAGAGCACCTAGTGAAACGCCATCCTTTTGTTGCTGAGGTACTGAGGAGTTGGTTTTAGTGTTTTTGGGTTGGTTTTGATCCAAGAAAGGTGCTGGAGTTGTGTTCTTGAAAGTGTTTTTCAAGGGTGAGTCAACTACCTTTTAATCCCTTGTTTTGGCTTAAGCTTTTAGACCTATTTACATGCTGATTTAAGCTTAACTTTCTACTGTAAAAAGTTCTTATTTTTCATGCTTGTGATGTTTGTATAAGGTCATTTTTGTGTTGGGGGTTGTCTACCCCCTCTTAGGCCTTGTTTGGCCTTGTTTTGAACCATTCTTTTAAGCTTTTGGGATCACCTTGTTTTGACCTTCTCACCATTGAAATCCAGAGGATTTTTAGTGGTGGAAAGGTGGTTTTGGAGTCTTGAAAATGAGAGGGTCACCCCCCTCTCCTTGTGTCTTGTATGCTTGCATAAATGGCTCATAATAGTAGCATGTTTGCTTAGCATGTTTTGGTTCCATTTTAGCAACTTTTTGGTGTTATTTTAGCATGCTTCACCTCTGTTTCATGTTGGTTTGATAGCATCTTGCATGCACCATGCACTTGTAGTGCAATCCTCTCTATTGCCTTAAAATGCATCTTGTGTTTGGATCATCATTCTTGCATGTTTTGGCTCAACTCAAAGAAGCTTCTAGCCTTGTTTTAGCATGCTTAAGCTCTGATTTGTGTTGTATTGGTTATGAATGCCTTGCCTTGTATAGCCATGGTTCAATCTAGCTTGTTAGCTCCGGGTGTCCAAGTCACTAGCATGCATTACTTGGACCATTTTCATGATTTGGCATCATTTCCTATGTGATTTCAATCCATGTAATGTGGTCATATACTTGCATCTTTCACTCATTTGATGCTTTGAAGAGTTGGTGTTTTATGCCTTAAGAATGGGTCATTGTGCATGCCTCTATGCTTAGGCCTTTGGGATGCCATCTCAGTGGGTTTTTGGGCTTATTTTGACATGCAATAACTTTGATTTTTATTGGTTAGGTCATGCCATGCTTGGTCTTGGTAGGTGTAGTATAACCCTCTTTATTGGCCTTGCTTGCATCATGCCTTATGCCTTATGCCCTTCATGTTGGCTCATTTTAGCTTTGGCCTATGCATGTTTTAGACTCCTTATGGCATGGTCTAGGACTGTTTTGGTTGTCCTCGGCCCTTTGGGGCTTGATTCATATGGCCTTGGTACAAGCTCCTTGGCTAGCCTTAAGTTTTGAGCCCCATGCATGCTATGCTTGTGTTATATGTGTGATTTGGCATCATTCCTAACATCATTTCAGAGCTCATAGTGCTGTCACATGTCCATGTTTGTCCCTCTTTGAGCGTCCTTGAGAGTTGTCCTCTTTATGCCTTAGTTCTTGGGCCAATTGGCATGCATGCTTGCCTTGCATTTCATATCATCATTTCATCATTTTGGCCACTGATTTGGGCATGTTTGAGGGCTGTCCATTTTAGTTTAAGTCCATTTTGCGTATTGTCGCATGCTTGTCGCATTGCATGTTGTTGCATGCTTGTTACATTGCATGATTTTTGCATGTTGTTGCATGCTTATTGCGTTGTTTGGTACATTGCATATTGTTGCATTGCATGATATTATAATTTGCATGTTGTTGCATGCTCGGCATATTGCATGTTTGCATGTTTAGGTTGCATTACATAACATTGTTGCATACTTGTTGCATGCCATGTAGCTTATATGTTTAGGTTGCATTGCATTGTATTTGGCATACTTGCATTACATTGTGTTTGGTTTGGGTGTTAAACCAAGCACGAGGAATGAGGGACGTTTCATACTTGGAGTGATGAAACGTGCCTCAATTCTCGGTCGCCGACCCTCTTGATTATGCATGATAGAGTTTTAGGCATTCATGTGTTTTTGTGCATTCATTTTACATTGAATTGCACACTTGGCTCCTTTGGCCAACATGCATCGAGATGCGTGATTGGTAGCCCGAGGGTCGAGCACTATACACCTTTGAGTCTCAAACATGATAAAGGGGTGTAGTTGCACACATTTTCTTGCAAATGTATTGCCATACCTCTGTTTGTCCTCTGCTGCAGCAAAAGGAGGAGTTTGCAGGAAAAGATGGCCATTCGGCTATCTAGTGTGTCGATCGGCTAAAAGTGTTTGGCCGATAGCCTCATATTTGGTCGATGACCATTGTCCATGGGCCAATGGCTACCCCTCTTGGCCGATGACCTCTCAGAGTGTCCATGAGGTGGTTCAGAAGCATCACAGAAGTTGGCACAGTTTTCAGAAGTCTAAAACAGTGCAAACAGAGGCAACATAAGGCATGGCAACGAATTTCCGAGCGAGGCGATCGAGCATGCATCATTCATCATTTTGAGGCAGAGCTGTGGCAGCTTGTTTCAATTCGGTTGTGTAATAATTAATTAGATCGAATAGTTAATTAGTTAGTTGGTTTGTATTATTCATTCGGACCCTCCGTCGAGATGGCGAATTTCATAATAAGTGTGCGTGTGTGTGTGTGTGTGTGAATGTCTTCCAACCCCACGTCTTTCTCCCTTTTACTTAACCGCTTACTAGCCTATCAGCCGTGCTATGCACGGGATAATTATAGATATCTATATTTGTTTTAGATTTTTTTAATATATAAATTATGTTCTTTAAGATTTTTTATAAAAGTAATATAACAATCTTATCACTAACTATAGTGTGAGAAAAGTTAAAAAGGGTACTGCAGTAATTATACACAAACTGTATCTATAATTATTTGTATGAGGGGATTTAAAATGTTGATTAGGAGATTTTGACCAAATCAATAAATGCAGGCATGTGGATTGAAAAAAGTTAATAAATGCTGATCAGGGGATTTTGACCAAATCAATAAATGTTGAGTTTTTTTTTTTAATAAAAAATTTAGAAAATTCAGATTGGGATATTGAAACTTCCACAGGCCTTGGGTTTAAAAACTCCATTTTCCTTAAAAACC
Organism: Camellia sinensis; assembly: GCF_004153795.1. Lineage (NCBI taxonomy): Eukaryota > Viridiplantae > Streptophyta > Magnoliopsida > Ericales > Theaceae > Camellia > Camellia sinensis. The sequence goes on from NW_021024782.1 coordinate 1,263,939, forward strand.
ACATTGAGTGTTTATGTTTATCTAATTTCAATCATATTAAAAAAATTAAATTATAAACAAAAGGAGATAACTTCAATCATACAAATCACATTTTTTTTAATACTATCTAACTATAATCACATTTTTCTTATAATAAAAAAATAATTCAAAAAAAGGACCATTAAAATAGTAAATAAAAAGATTATTTAGTAGCATTGAACAAACGACAATCACATTTTTCTTTTTGTAAGTGTTTTTGTTTATCTAATTTCAATCATATTAAAAAAATCAAATTATAAACAAAATGAGATAACTTCAATCATACAAATCACAATTTTTTTAATGCTATCTAACTACAATCATATTTTTCTCATAATAAAAAAATAATAATTGAAAAAAAGAACCATTAAAATAGTAAATAAAAATATTATTTATAGCCATTGAACAAACTATAATCACATTTTTTTTTATAAGTTAACTTCAATCATATTAAAACATAAAATTATAAACAAAAGGTGATAACTTCAATCATACAAATCACAATTTTTTTAATGCTATCTAATCATCATCCATAATTAAAAAAATCAATCACAAATTAAGTCAATTGATAATTAAAAAATACAATAATTTATTTTCCAAAAAACATAGTGAGTTAAAAAGATCAATTATAATTTTTTTTGGTCAAAATACAATCTAGTCATCATCAATAATTGGTACATTATGTGACCCTAATGAGTACAATCCATTTTGTTTTTCAAAAAACACAGTAAGTTAAAAATCAAATCCCAAATTAAGTGCATAGATAGTTAAAAAAACACAATAATTTTTTTTTCAAAAAACACAGTAAGTTAAAAAAATCAATTACAATTTTTTTTTTCAAAATACAATCTAATCATTATCAATAATTGGTACTTTAAAAATCAAATCAGAAAAAAATCAAATCAAATCGCAAATATTTTTATACTATCTAACTACAATCATATTTTTTTCATAAATAATTGTAAAGAAAAATCATTAAAACAGTAAATAAAAGATTAAATCATATTAAAAAAAATGACCATTGAACAAACTACAATCACATCACATTTTTTCCATAATAAAAAAAATAAATAAATGAAAAAAAGAACCATTGACTAACTACAACCACATTTAAAAAAAAAAAAGAACCATTGAACTAACTACAGTCACTTTTTTTTCTTCGTGAGTGTTTATGTATATCTAAGTTCAATCATATTAAAAATAAAATTGAAATAGTAAATAAAAAGATTAAATAACATTAAAAAAAAGAAGCCATTGAACTAACTACAACAATCATATTAAAAAAAAGAGCCATTGAACAAACTACAATCACATCACATTACAATCACATTTTTTTCTTTGCTTTGTGAGTGTTTATATTTATCTAATTTCAATCATATTAAAAAAAAATTAAAATAGTAAACAAAAAGATTAAATAACATTTTAAAAAAATTGAACTAACTACAACAATCATATTTAAAAAAAGAGCTATTACACAAACTACAATCACACCACATAATTTTAAATGAAAAAAAAAGAGCTATTAAAAAAAAGAACTATTAAACTAACTACAATCACATTAAAAAAAAAAAATCATTCAACTAATTATAATCATATTTTTCTCTTTGTGAGGGTTTATATTTATTTAACTTCAATCATATTAAAAAATCAAATTATAATTTTTTATCTGCTAGAAAAATCACAAATATTTTTATGTGCTATCTAACTATAATATTAAAATAGTAAATAAAAGGAAAAGTCAAGAAGGAGAAAAAAAAAAGTATAGACTGGGTCACCTGAATTGGAACGAAACATTTTATGTTTGTTTGTTTGAAAATGGTTTGATGATGCTACCCGTAACTAGGCTAAGACATGGATTTTGCCACCCTCAAGTGGGCTTAGAAAATATGGTTTTGCCACTTTCAAGTGGGCTTAAAACTCGCATCCAATGCATTGTCCCAATTCAAATAACCCAACCATCACCCACAGGCATTCAAGCAATTATACCACATAAGCAGCTAGCCTCATGGTAATTATGCTATCATGGCAACATTCACACACATGTGGCATGCTAAAGCATAAAAGCTTACCTAGTACTCCAAGCCAAAACAGAAACTAGTTAGTAATCATATGCATGATCCTAGTTCATGTTCAAAATGGTTAATGCAACACATGCAAAGATGATATCTAGATAGGCTCGACATGGGATGTGAAATGCGACAGATAACATGTATTCAATTTGGGATTGAAATACAATGCAGTTAGCATGATGCGCCGAGCACGGTGCATGCAAGACAAATGTATGAATGCACGCATGCATAACATAAGGTATGCTAATTTAAATATGCCCTAATACTAACCGTTGAAAGCAGGTAAATAAAAGGAAAGAAAGACGTGGGGTTGGAAGACATGCACACACTCACCCACATTTATTACAAATTCGCCCTCGCCCGGAGGGACCAAAAGAATAATACAGTCCAAATAATGAATCAACTATCCTAGCTAATTAATTATTACAGACCCTCTAATTAATTAACAAATTAATCACAAAAAAAGATTTAAATGTGAAGCTAAAGAGACTGCCGCAACTCTGTCTCGGAATGCGCGAATGATACATGCTTGACTCGCCCCGCTCGAAAACTTGCTGCCATAGCACTGTTGCCTTTGTTTACACTGCCCTGCTCCTCTGAAAATTTGCGCAAGTCCCAATGATGCTTCTCTAAATACTGGGGAGCATCACCGACCAAGTGGGAACACCACCGGCCGAAGGGAATGGTCATCGACCATTGGTTGAGCTATCGGTTAATTGTATTTGGTCAGTCGGCACTCCAAGTAGCCGGCCAGCTATTTATTACTGCAGAATCCTGCAGTTGACAGCAGCAGAGGACAAGCAGTGTATGGCATAGAATTCTCGAGCGAATATGAGCATGGCCACACTCCCTATCATGCAATGGACTCAAGGGAGCATGACCCTTGACCCTCGGGCCATCAATTATGCATTTTGATGCGTGATGGCCTAAGAGGCCAAGTTTGCCTCTTAATGTAAATGCATGGAACAAACAAATGAATGTCAACACCCTATCATATTGAGATCAAGGACATTGACGATCCAAGGGTTGAGACGTGTTTCGTCACTTTGAGTACGAACACACCTCAACCCTCATGCTTGGTTTGACACCCCAAACCAAGCAATGCAATGCATGTATACAAACATGGCTCAAGTTATGCAACACAGGACTAAGATGTAAAACATGTCAAATGCAATGCAATCTATCATGCAAGCATGCAATGCAACTAGCTAAACAACATGCAAATATGCAAACATAATATAGTGCAAGCATGCAACTAATGTAATGTAATATGTCAAACATGCAATTATATACAAAAATGGACTTAAACTGAAATGGGAAGACCTCAGCCCATCCCAAAACAGTGGCCAAAAGTGATGGAAATGATGAATAAGGCACAACTAAGTATGCACATGCAAAGGTCCCAACACTTAGGCACAAAAGGCAACTTTCAAGGACACTTAAAAGAAGACAATCATGGGCACTAAACCAACATATTAAGCTCTAAAATACATGCAAAGGGGATGATGCTAAGCCACTCAAATCATGCAAGTAAAGCACACAAAGAAGCCTAACACTTGAAAATAACCAAGGGGCTTAAGTCATGACCACATGAGGCAAGTCCCAAAGAAGGAAGGGGACCAAAATCAAAGGTCAAGCATGACCAAATAACCCCCAAAACCTACTGATATGGCAGCTAAATAACCTAAACATGGAGGCATGCACAATGACTCATTTTAAGGCACAAAAGAACACCTCTTCAAAGCATGAAAGGGATGATAAATGCAATCATACGAGCATGGGTTATGTACTGAAATAGCATGGGAAATGACTCCAAATCAATGAAACAACGCAACTCAAGCATGCTCATGACTCACATCCTCAAGGCTCACAAGCCGAAATGCAAAGAGGCTATACCAAACATGGCAAATATGATCAAAACAGCACCCAATAGGTCTCAAGCATGGTAAGATATGGCTAAGAACATCACAAAGTTAGGCCAAAACATGAGAGCATGGTAGGTTAAATGCGTGATGCACTTCTAGGCCAAAGAGAGGAATACAAAGCAAGTATATTAAACATGAAAGGGGACATTAATCCGACCAAAAAAAGAGGCATAATATGACCCAACAACACCCAAAAACCTCTGAAATGAAGCCAAGAACAACTAATCATGCATGCTACCCTTATGAGCCAAAAACAAGAACAAAAGAGAGACAAAGGGAGAGGGGTGTCCCTCCCCTATGTAAGACCTGAAAACCTCTTCTTCACCACTGAAAATCCACTGGATTTCAGTGGTGAGAAGGCCAATACACAAAGATAACCAAGGCTCAACAAAGAAAGCACAAAAAGGGCCTAAGAGGGGGAGGTCGACCCCCAATGCCAAAACAACCTTAATGAAATATCTTAAGCATACAAATACAAGAATTTTTTTAGTTATACACAAAGTCTAAAACAGTAAGCACGATAGGCTAAAGATTAGTGCAAGATTGGTGAATATAAAGTAAATAATGTTACCCTTGAAGAACACTCTAAGAACAGCAAGCTTAGCCCTCTTCTTCTGATCAAAACCGACCCAAAACTTCAAGAACAAACCCTCAAGGCCTCCCAAGTCGAAGTATGGTGTAATGCTATGTGTCTTAGTGCAAAACTAAGAAGAAAACACACCTTTAGGCTCTCAAACCCACACAAATGAAGAGAGAGAGAGAGAGAGATATAGAGAGAGAAAGTGTATATCAGATATATATATGTATTTTGCTTTGGTTTTTCTGAACCCCACAAAGGAGAGGGTTTGTCTCCTTATATAGACCATCCAAGGTGCTAAGCTTCCAAGAGAAGCTAATTAAAAGGATCAAGGCTTCCTAAAGAAGCCAAGGCAAAGGGGCGAAGGCTTCCTCAGAAAGCTGGGACAGGTGTCCAAGCTTCTTGGGGAAGCTAAGACAAAGGTCTAAGCTTCCTCAAAAAGCTAGACCAAAAGGGTGCAAAAGGGGCAAAACAGCCACAAATGTGCACGGGGGCAGGGTTTGTGCATTCCAGCTGGCATAGTTGGCATGCACGATGCCTGAAAAAGGCAAAAAGGTGGTACCAGCCAGAAAAGGAGGCCATCGGCCAAACAGGTAGTCGGTCGGCCACACAAAATGCCGACCTGCCAATGGACTATTTCACCAATGGCCAGTAGCCTCAAAACACGGCCGGTGGCCTCAAGCCATGGCCGATGGGTATCAGGGGTAGCTAGCAAGCTACTCTCTACCCTCAGGTGCAAAAACAAACAAGTCCTTGGTGTAAAACCAAGCACAGAACAAGCAAGTCGAGAGATCCTGAGGCAAGGCGCGTAGCCAAGACCTCCGGAAACTCAAAACAAACACGAACATGGATGATCACTGAGTGTTCAAGCGGTGACGTCCAAGTCTTGAGGACGGTCACAAATGGGGTGTCTCCAGTTGCCCTTGTTTGACAGAACTCGAAAGTCATAACAATGACGGGAGTGAGTTTCAAAGCCCAGAGATGACCCATTTTTGACAAGGCCGAAGACTTAGACAAACATACAAGCTACAGATAAGATATGCGCCCGAGGGTACGGGCAAAATGCAACTGACAATGCAAGAAGCCGAACATAACTTATGATCATACGAAGAAAGCTGTAACGAAGTATATCATGCAACAGTTTTAAGCAAGCATACACCAAACTACACTACAATGAAGAGAGAGTGTAAGAGAATCATGTAATTCCCACTACGTTTCATGCAGAGAACACAATACCTGTGCTGTTTGTCTGGTCGCGCCAGCTTCAAATGAACCGTACATACAATATCGAGCCTGAAAGAAAAATAAAACTTAACAGGTACAATATCGTTAGCAGTATGCATAGCAATGCAATTGAAAGTGCGTGACAACGCAAGCAGAGTGGGAAGCATAACAATGTTATGAAGGCACAAACACATGTAAGTAAAGAACACGTGACAACGTGCACAATGTGTGAAGATGTAGACATATGTAAGTAAAGTACACACGACAACGTATGCAATGCGTATAATGAGGAATTTGAACACATGTAAGTAAAGCAATGCGCGCACGCATGCAATGTGTAGAAGGAACTTGAACACATGTAAGTAAAGCATAACGCGATAACGCATGCAATGTGTATAGAAACTTGAACACATGTAAGTAAAGCATAACGCGACAATGCATGCAATGTGTATAGAAACTTAAAGGGGCAGATTCAACTTGAAGCATGGTAAAGACATGTTATTCATGAAATTGAAATGCAAAGCACTGCAATACAGTATAATTGGAGCAGTTTGTGAAATTCACAAGATACGAAAAGGATACGAAAAGGATACGGGAAGGGACGTTCCTCGCACGCACCGAGCATTGCTCATAGAAGACACGGCTTGAGGTCAACTCGAAGGCCTACTAATGTTCCGAAAGCGCACTTCCTTGCACTGTCTTGAGTAATGAAGGTTCCAAACCACATAGTTAACCCGAACAAGGGCGCGGGAGGTGCATTGACCGCAAGGGGAGGTTACCAGTATCAATTCCGATACTTTGCTGTCCTGCTCTTCTTTGGCTTTACTTTCCTTTTTACTGGTAGTTTAAGCACATTGCACTGCTTCAGGCAGGTTTTACTTTTTCAAAAGTGTGTATTTTTGCAAAACACATGAGGGAAATGAAACAGCTATTTTGTCCAAAAAGGTGTTACATTTGTGCTTTCCATGCATCGCATCGCATGGTATCACATAACAATGTGAACGAAATTGAACTTGGTTTGAAAATTGAGCACTTGCATCGTAATAATCAGGTAGTGAACAGACTTACAACTCGATAAGCAAAACAAAGAAACTCGATAAACAAATTTACAATAACTCGATAAGCAAATGGGCATGACGCCGAAAAAATCATCATCGGAGGGCATTGGAAGTGGTGGCATTCCCCAAATTCTCAGCATGTTCAATATGTAAACAGCTCAGGGAGCAAGAAGGCATACCACCGGCCACAGGGGAAATCCATCGGCCTCAAGAAATGGCCATCGGCCAGCATCTTTGATAAATCGGCCAAAAGTGGTGGTCAGTCGACACTATATTTGGCCGGCCGACCATAAATGGCAAGGACCAACAGAATGCTGACATCTGTCCTCCACTCAACCTTATCCCCTACAAAAGGCCTCAGCTTCGTAGTTTTCCTCAATTCCACACTGATTTGCTCCAAATGGAAGAGTTTCTTGCTTAAAATCTCACAGCTTGGATTGCCAGCTTGGACGGCTCGGAAAAGCTGAATTTCCGGCGCTTCGACATAAATGCACTATTCACTCTGAGTCGCAGCCCACTGAACTTTTCGTTTCTTCACGCCGCGACGAGGTTTTGGAATCCGGTGACGCGTGTCTTTAGTTTTAACGGGCAAGAGGTATGTCCTACCTTCGAAGATTTCCAAGCTTTAATGGAATCCGAGCGCAACGAGGAGATCTTACCCCAGCTTGACTTTGGCCATGCTCGAACCTTAGGGCGAATGTGTGGACTCACTATGTACGACACTCGGTCTCTGATTCGTGATGGAATGCTGGATATTCCGAGTTTGATTTGCTGATTTTCCGACGCCGGTGACTGCGGCGACCATCATTGGCAAGGCTTCCGGCGACAGGCCCTCTGTTTGTGCATGTTATCTCATTTCCTGTTTGTCTCGGGCTCCAGAGGGTCTAGCGTTCGGTTGATCGAGGTTGCCCAAGGCTTGAAGGAGGGAAAGAACTGCGTTGCCATGACTCTGGCTGAGACATTGATGGGCTTAGACGCCTTTTATCGCCGAGAGACGACCAGATTTTCGGGGAGTCCACTACTGCTGCAGGTAATGTTTCCCACCCAATCTCACATGTGTATTACTTACATCACTCGGCCCTCAAGCTCGACTTTTCTCACAAAATCCTTTTCTCACTTTTCTCTCCTCTTACGTCTCTCTATTCTTTATTCTCTCATTTTTCATCCCTTCCCAGGTATGGTTGATGGATAAGCTGCAGGTTGTGGACTCTTGCTCAGCATACTCAGCTCGCAGTTACTTCTTCCGACAACATCTAGTCGATGCCCTTGATGAGGGCTGGTGGTTTGATTGGATGTGTAGCTTGCCCGCAGACCGCATTGCTTGGCGGTGTCCTTGGCTCAACCTACCGGCAATGGGTTATAGCATGTCCCGGCAGACTGGGATTCAGTTGATTGGCTTTACTCACTGTGTGTTCTATTTCCCATTCCGGTTCCAGCGCCAGTTTGGCCATGATCAGACTTGCCCGGCAGAGGGGATAGAGTATCCAGCTGTATTCCCAGCCCAAGGTGTGCAGCTTGCTCGGCAGGCCGCAGCGTGGAGGACTAGGGAGTTCCTGGCCCCCGCTCCCATTTTCAGTTGCACTTTGTTTGACGAGTGCATAGATTGGCTCAATGAAGAGGCGCAGATTGGGCCCAGCTTGGCATCAGAGGGTTCGACCAGCTCTGGGAGGGGGCGCAGGAACACCTGACTTATCTATGCCCCGGATTTATTGCTTTATTAGAACATTCAAGTTTTCTTTATGAATGTAATAAAAAGAAACTTCAATTTGTGTGCAAGAGCAGGAGAACTCTGTATTGAAATCAATGAAATTGAAGGTTGTGGGTACTGAAAATTTTTCGCTTTGGTCCAAAAATGGTCTAAGTTGTAAAAAGATTAATTTGAACAAAGTCAACTTTTATCAAAACTTTTCAAAGCCATTTTCGATATGGATCAGAACTGGACATGCCTGAAATCTGTCACTGAGATGCACAACCCTGGATTCCAGCAATTGGAAAGTTGCCCCTAGTCTGAGTAACACTGTACCGGAGATTATAACCGAACTCTTGAATGCTGAATAGACAAAGGTGGCCAAGATGATCAAATGGACAAAGTTGATCGGGGAAAAAAGTTTATGGCTGGACTTCAGGATGAAGTCGCCTACGTATCCCAAAGATGGGAATCAAGCCTTATGTAGTTCAGGCTTGTGTTCACTCGAGTATTTTCACTCGAGTATTTTCACTCTCCTTTTGCGCTCTAACTTTTGCTAAGGCCGCCCTATATGGGTTTTCAACCTTGCGAGCTCAGTTTTTATAATTTCAAAATTTTCAATGCTCTAACTTTTGCCTAGGTCGCCCTTCCGGTTTTTCGGCCTAACGAGCCTCTCAGGGGTAAAATTTCTTCAACTTGTCCATATTGATCAGTTGGGAGAACTCTAGGCCATCTAGGTCCATCAGTACGACGGCTCCACCCGACCAGATAGATTTGATGATGTAGGGACCGGTCCAATTGGGCCTGAACTTGCTTCTAGGGTCATGGATGGGAGCTCGGTTATCCTTGAGCACCAAATCTCCTTCCTTTAGATTCCTGGACTTAACTTTCTTGTTGAAAGCCCTGGCAATTCTGCGTTGATAACCTTGAACATGGTACAGTGCTTTCAGTCTGCGCTCGTCAAAGAGCATGAGCTCCTCAAATCTGCTCTGCTGCCAATCTGTCTCGGCTATCTGACACTCAGCCAGCACTCTCAAAGACGAAACCTCAATTTCAATAGGTAGAACAGCCTCCATCCCATAAACCAATGAATACGGAGTCGCTCCAGTAGATGTTTTAATTGAAGTCTGGTAGCTCCACAGAGCAAACGGCAGCTTATCTGGCCAATCCCAGTAGGTTTCCACCATCTTCTACAGTATGTGCTTGATGTTCTTGTTGGCGGCCTCAACTACTCCATTGGTTTGCGGCCGGTATGTGGATGACTTATGAAAAGTCACGTTATATTTTTCCAACAAGTCAATCACTTCTTTCTTGAAGTGGGAACCATTATCTGAAATAACCTCGTTTGGGACCCCATAGCGACAGATGATGTTGTTTCTGATAAACTTTGCAACGTGCGACGCCTTCAACACCGCATAAGATTGGGCCTCAACCCACTTCGTGAAATAATCTATCGCGACTAGGATGAACTCATGTCCATTCGACCCCTTCGGAGTAACAGCCCCAATCACATCGATTCCCCAAACCGAAAATGGCCATGGTGAAGTCATATTGTATAGCTTTGACGGCGGAATGTTCATGCGATTTGCATGAATTTGACATTTGTGGCATCGCCGAACAAAGCCGATACAATCCTCCTCCATGGTGGACCAATAATAACCCCGTCTGAGGATCTTTCGCGCTAGCATTACCTCGTTCATATGCGCACCACATTCCTCTCCATGGATGGCCTCCATCAGGCGTTTTGATTCTTCAGCTTCAACGCACAGCTTATGCATTCCCAGATGACCTCTCTTGTACAATTTACCTCCGCAGATGATGAACTGAACGGCCATTCTTCTGATTGCCCTTTTATCCTTGGCATTTACCCCTAGTGGATACGTTTCCTTCTCTAAGAAATTCCAACTATCGTAATACCAGGGGTTCTTATCTTGAACCTCATCTATAGCGGCAATCGACTTGTAAGCCGGCACAAATTTCTGGTTGATAATGACTGGACACATCCGGACTCTAAACGGGATGTTTATCATGGAAGATAGAGTTGCTAGTGAATTTGCGAACCTGTTGTTTTCTCTTAGTAGATGAGTGAAGTTTAGCTTCTCAAACCGAGGAACCAGCAGGTCTAAGGTCTGATGGTACATTATCATCTTTTCTTCTTTGACTTTCTAATCCCCCTTAGCTTGGGATACAACAAGGTTCGAGTCCCCAATGACGTCCAACCGTCTTGCCCTTAGTTCCAGGGCTGCTTCTAGACCGGCAATGCATGCCTCATATTCTGCTTCATTGTTCGAGACTTTGAATCGGGGTTTAAATGCTAAAGGGATACGGGAATTGTTGGGTGCTATCAGCAATTCCCCTATCCCATACCCATACTGGTTTGATGCTCCGTCAAAATACAACGTCCAAGACTCATCTTCAATATGCAAAATGGCCTCATCTGGGAATAATTATTCAACTGCTTCACCCTCTTCCGCTGGATGATCGGCTAAGAATTCTGCTACTACCCTCTCCTTGACTGACTTGCGCATCACATATTTCAGATCGAATTCAGAAAGCAACAGCAACCAACGAGCCAGCCTACCCATAAGCGCCGGTTTCTCGAAAAGATATTTGATGGGATCGAGTCGTGAAACCAACATTACGGAGTGAGCTAACAGGTAGTGCCACAACTTCCTGGTAGCCCATACCAAGGCTAAGCAAGCCTTTTCCAACGGTGTGTAACGGGTCTCATACTCTAGCATCTTCTTGCTCAGGTAATAGATGGCTCTCTCCACCTTGTCCTCTGATTCTTGCGCGAGCATACAACCCATTGTAGTCTCAGTCGCTAAAAGGTATAATATTAACGGTCTCCCCGGCTCTGGCGGTGACAAGACGGGTGGGTTCTGGAAGTATTCCTGGATCTGTTCGAAAGCAGCTTGGCATCGGCCGTCCCATTGGAACTTCTTTCCTTTCTTCAGGAGACCAAAAGGTGGCTCACAAGTCAAGGTTAATTTTGAGATAAACTGTCTTATGAATTGCACTTTACCCAGAAAGCCTCGCACCTCATTTTCAGTCCTTGGTGGTGGCATTTCTAAGATGGCCTTGATTTTGGAAGGGTCGACTTCGGTGCCTCTCGTGTAATCAGAAACCCCAACATTTTTCCCGCTGTAACGCCAAACGTACACTTCTGCGGATTCAGCCGCAGCCGAAATTCTCTGATCCGTTGGAAGAACTTTTGCAAGGCGGTGTAGTGGCCCTCTCTTTCTTTGGACTTGACAATCATGTCATTTATGTACACCTCTACCTCTTTGTGGATCATGTCATGTAATATTGTGGTCACGGCCCGTTGATATGTAGCTCCAGCATTCTTCAACCCAAACGGCATTACTCTGTAGCAGTACGTCCCCCACGGGGTGGTGAAAACAGTCTTCTCCCGGTCTTTCGGTGCCATCACTATCTGATTGTAGCCTAAGAAGCCATCCATAAACGAAAGCAAAGCATGCCCCGCTGTGAAATCCACTAACTCATCAATATGCGGCAAGGGAAAGTCGTCCTTCGGACTAGCTCTATTCAAGTCCCTGAAATCCACGCATACCCTGATCTTGCCATCCTTCTTCGGCACCGGAACAATGTTGGCCAACCAAGTCGGGTATTCGGATACGAGCAAGAACCCTGCGTCGATTTGCTTGGTGACCTCTTCCTTAATCTTGATGGCCCAGTCAGGGCGAATTCTTCTGAGTTTCTGCTTGATGGGTCGGGCCTCGGGGTCAAGAGGGATCCGGTGCTGTACAATCTCAGGATCGATCCCAGGCATGTCTTCGTAGGACCACGTGAAAACATCTTTGAAATCTTTTAATAAAGCGACTAAGCGCTCGCGTTCCTCCGAAAACAACGTGGACCCGATCTGGACCAGCCCGGGTCCTTCTCAGTACCAATATTCACAGTAGTGATTTCATCAACTAAAGGTTTAACAAATCTTTCCTGCTCTTGATCAATTAATCGTTGCAAAACCGGAGGAATTTCTTCCTCGTCGTTTTTGTCAAAATTTTGAAAGTCTTGATTCAAGCAATAAATCAAAGGCACAGAAAAGTACTCAGAAATCACATCCACATCATTCTCATTAAGTACTTCCAAACCGTCCGATTCTTCTGTTACAACACACTCGAAAGATAAAGAAAAAGACGACCTAGACAGGACTGTGGCATCCGGGTTATCACCCCTAGGAATACCGAACTCAAACTCAGTTGAGCTGGAACTTGATTCCGACTCACAAGACTCGGTGGAATCAGATTCCGGCTCACTATCTGACCCGGTGCTGCTTGACAAAAATCCCTCTTCATACTGCCAAATGAGAGAAGGTGCGATGGATGCATCCAAAATGTTTGCTAGTAGGCCCGTAGCTGTTTCATTCCCAATCATGGACACCGAGAAGTTATCCCCCAAGCACTTCTGTTCGATCGGAGGATCTGAAAGTAGACAAGCCAGCGTTACCCCCATTTCACTTTCGGCGTCCTCAGACTCCACTTTCTTGCCCTACTTAACCTCAACTGTTGGGTCTGTCTGCTCTTCGGCAACACCATCTCCGGATAATTGCAGGTCAAAGAAGATCTCAAAACCTGGCACACGCTTCCTCTCCACATTCAGCCACGGCTCTAGGAAGCCACAGAATGGAAAGTGTTCCCCCTCCCGGACGAAGCTTCCGTTTAGGGTACCCTGGATGGGCCTGTGCATTAGTTCAAAAGGCTTCCCCGCCTGCTTCGCTCTGGCTCTCCCAGCCATCTCCTTACCTTTCCTTACCCAATCCTCTTTGGTGGGCAGATAACCCAAGCGAAAGGTGTGTGGGTTGTGTGGCACTTCGGCCAATGCTGCAACGCCCTTCCGGCCGCTCTTTCCCAATCCCATCCCGGGGATGTGTTGAAGCTTGTTCATGAGGTATACTGATTGAGTATTGACATACAACCCCTCATTAACAGCCATGATGTTTTGCACAACCCGAGCCTCGGCTAAGGTAAAACCTGACATGAACACATCCTCCATACTGTGCTCAATTTCTAAAACTGGCGTAGATACTTCTGGTGGTGGATGGATCGACGAATTTCCAAAAACAATGGCTACTCCCTTTCCATGGGGGTATTTCACCATCTGATGCAAGGTGGATGAAACTGCCTTCACCTGGTGCAACCACGGCAGCCCCAAAAATAGATTGAAGGTCGCAGGAACTTCTAAGACGTGAAAGTCTACCTCATGCTGTCTCGGCCCAACCTTGTTCTGAATTTGCACGGTCCCCTTCACCTCTTTACTTGTATTATCATACGCCCTTATCACCTGGGTGGTTGGCGCAAAGTCTGCGGGTTTCAACCCGATTGCATAGGCGGTCCTTGCCAGGCACACATTGATGGCGGATACGGTATCAACAAGAACCACCGGTATCCATTTGTTCCTACACTCCACAGAGACGTAGAGTGGCTTGTTGTGATTTGCACCCTCAGGTGGAAACTCTTTGTCAGAGAAGGTCAGCATCGGGGAAGCTCCTCCCGAAAGGACCAGTTCCACCAATTGTTCCGGCATGGTTTCTATTGAGAGCTTGGCCTTGTCCATGGCCGATAAGGCAGCTTGCCTATGCACCCGCGATGCCATAAGCAGTCCCCAAATGGAGATGTCTGCTTGTATCTTTTTCAATTGTTTGAGCACAGCCTCATCTTCAAGTTGCTTCTCTTTTTGCTTTTTTGCCTCCCTATCTTTCCCAGACGCCTCTGGTTGATCTAGGTGTGGAGGCTTGAAATACCGTCCACTTCTAGTCATATGATCGACTTCGCCGATGTACCAGGTATCATTTGGTTGGTTATTCCCCCAATCCTCATCCGTGTGGACAAGACATAAATCATCGTACTCCCACCACATTCCATCGGCAGCCGACAGACACCTGTCCGGTTCCGGCATGACTATTCTCGTACTCGCAGTACCCTCCATCCGTATGCTCGTAGCATTCTCTGTCCCTGCGCACACAGCAGTTTCAGTCCCCACGTGGGCTTTAGCTTTCTTGATTCTCTCAGAATCCCCGAACCTTTCCTGTTCCAACTGCGTCAGTACGGCTGTCTGTTCAACAATTCCTGTATTCAAAATGCTCCAATCCTAAGCGAAATTCTTGACACCGGTGCTCTTCGACGATGTACTATGATTTCTGGTTCTTTCGGCCATCACTGTTATTCTTGCCCCTGCTGGGCCCTGTTCTAACTGAGATTCTTCGACAATGTCTGGTAGGTCATCAAGCCACCTGGTAACTTCTACTGATTCCTCAAAATCTGACCAGTTGACGGCCATGTCCGCTAGGCCTTGTTCATTGAAAAATTGGAAGTTAGCAAAGTCCCCTTCCGCAGCTGCTAAGTCCCTTGATCCCTGATCAAGTCTATACCCCTGTATCGCACAAAGCTCTGCCCCTTTCGGTAATTCTACACTTGATCTATCTTGGCCTACCGACAAAATGTAGTCACTCGGACTATATATCTCTTCGGCAAAACTCCCAGATTCCTCAGATTCTGACTCAACAATCCCACTCTCCTCTGAAATCTCCCCTGTCCTATCTTCGACAATCACCGCCATTGGTTCGGGTTGGATTCTGGAGATGTCCAACATGCACAAGTTAGTGCAGTTAGGAAGGAGCACCTCCGGCTTGGGTAGGTGGGATGGGGTGATATATATGCTAGGATCGTAAGACACGACCCCAGCCTGGATAAAGTTGATTTTTTTGGGCGGTGGAGCTTGGTGGTGCAGTGGGAGAGGGTTTGCTGTGACGTTGGGTTTTTCGGGAGGCACAATCACCCCATTATCAATGAGATTTTGAATCTCATGACATAATCGGTAGCATTGGTCGGTGTCATGACCGTGCTGTTGGTGAAATGTGTAATATTTGGTTAGGTTGTGGGTAGGGAGAAGTTTTTTCGGCAATGGCCTCAACTCTAGGGGCTTCAAGTGCCCTTTTCTGATTAAAACCCCTAGAGCTTTGGACAGGGCATATAGAGTGAAGCGAAGGTTCTTTGGTTTTTGGGTTGGTATTTGGTTGTTTGTGTGTTGCTTCCGGACGCACCGGAGAATGGCGTAGCTGCCATGGTTCTTGGAGGGGGGATGGTGGTGACCATGCTTACTTCTGAGGCCCTTGTAGTTGTAGCGCCGCCCGGGCCCGCATTGGTGTTGCGGTTGAAGGTTCTCCTGGGTTGCTCTCTGTCATTATCAATCAAGCCCTGTTTCAAGGCATCCTCGATCTGTACTCCCATCTCATGCAGATCTGAAAAGGTAGGGAAGGGGAGCATGATCATCTTCTACATCAGCCTAGGCTGGAGATTGCTCACAATCATCCGAATTTGATCCTTATCGGTGGGCCTTAGGGTCATCATTGAGGCCTTGGCCCTCCATTTGGTTACGAACTCTGAAAAGCTCTCCTTAGGTTCTTGCTTTGTTGTCTCGAGATCACGGGTTGTAATCTCGATTTGCGTGTTATATGAGTACTGTGCAATGAACGCCTCGGCCATCTCATCCCAGTTTCTTTTAACATCATCTTCTAATTTGGCGTACCAGATGGCCGTTACACCCGACAGGGTCCGGCCGAACAAAGATAGCTTCTGTAGTCTGGTGAAGCCCATCGGCCTTAGGATATTCGAAAACAACCTCAGGTGCACCATGGGGTCCCCAGACCCATCAAATCGATCGATATGCGGCATCTTGAATCGGTCCGGCAGCGTCACAGCTACGTCGGTATACCTGTCCTCAATATCAGGGATGGTCTTGACTCCTTAGGATTTCTTGAACAGCTTTTCAAGCTTGCTCAACTTCAACGCTGTAGGGTCCATTTCAAACTTGAAGGGAGAGTCCGGCACATTGATAGGCGTGGGCGCCTTGGATAGTTGCGGTAGAATCGGGGGCGGAGCCAGCCCCGTCGGAAGGTCTGTATCCTCTCAGATGTTCTGGACATTTGGTGTCTCCTCGGGTATCGGAACCCTTGGTGGGGGAGGAGCTTGATGCGAAGCAGATGCCCCGGCTTGCTGCTGTAGCCTTATGATTAACTCTACTTGTTCAGTCATAACCGTGGCCTGTTGCTTGGCAAACTTCGCTTGCCGAACAGCGTCTTGCTGCATAATTTTCATGCTCTCTTGGAGCTGGCGCACCGTCTCCTCTAAGCTTGCTATACCGCTCTGTTCTGGTTGAATTACCGGTATATATTCCCTCTCTATGGTGAAAACTGAGGCCTCGGCCTGATTGTCCACCGGTAGGGTTGACCACTGCTCTGGCAACCTCTGCTCAGATATGCTGCGTCTTCTCGGCCTTCGTCTGAGAACCGGGGGTAGAGAATAAAACACTGGTTGTCCGTCAACCAGATCCTCAGATCGATTAAGTCGGTGACCTCTAGTCCAGAGTGCTTGGGGAATATCTACTGGGTCAGAAGCAATCGTGCTAAACTACCTAGCAAAAAGATAAATAAAGCAATAAGGAAATAAACAACCAGACAAACGGACAACATAACAACTTAAATAAACATAACACATGGTTGGGCATAACAACACCCTATCGATAAGCTGAATACACTGTTCTCAAACACTGATCATTTTTTCCCAAATTACTGTCCCCAAAGCCGAATTTGATACCCGCAGATAACTGATTCTCAAAATACTGGTGCCTGCAGGCCTGATGCCCAAACTTGCAAACTAATACGTGCAATCCTGTAGAGGCCAACTCTAAAGCACATAGCAGATAAGTGAGAGCCAAGACACCCCTATGTTGGGGTAGGGTTTCCCTGTCCTATTTTGTCAGGAGCTAGGGTTTCACTATGCACACAGCGGTTTCAAACAACCTATGATCGGGTAAGCAACCTGTCCTAGCTTGAATGGTCACTATGGATTTCGATATGCACTAGGTCGAATGGTCAAAAAGGGTGCCCCGGTAAAACCGGGGTTTGTGTTCCCATACTGTCAGAGCCTATAACCGGTCAGCCTTATGGTCATGCCTTGACAAGACAAGCCTCCGGCAAACCGTTCAGGAATGGCAGATGGCAAACATGGTGTCCTAGGCGCACCAATGCACATGCAATGCAAAGAAACACGTAAGTGAAATCAAAACAGGATATCACGAGTTCGAGTCAAGCTCTCTAAATCCCCAGCAGAGTCACCAGAAATTGTAGACGTCCCTGAATGTCTCGGGGGAAATCCCCTGTTCTGTTCATTTGGGCTCACTACAGCTCGGACTCAAATGTCACGGTCCTGCATCTAATCTCACAGAGTGCAATGCAAGACCGATGAATCATCAAAGAGTCCAAATCCGGCAAATCGTTTTGGAAAACTGATTTTCTAGAAAGAAGTGCCAAACATGGACTGCTTTGCCAGATACAGAGTCGTCACCTAAATATTTTTTATGGGGGAATTGAGGAAACCCTGACTTGTTGCCTAAGGCCACGTGTCCATCATCACCAAAGTTGCATCGGCTTAGGAACTTGGGTACGATTGGGGAAGGTCAGCTATGAGCACCCCCGCTCGCCTGATCAAAGATCGGCCTCTACTAACCATGATATCTTGTTTTGAGAATATTATGTGTTCTTATTCTGGTTATTAGCCTAGATTTACTATGTTATGCGCACAGCAAACAAGTATAGATTGGGTCGCCTGAATTAGAACAAAACATTTTATGTTTGTTTGTTTGAAAATGGTTTGATGATGCTACCTGTAAGTAGGCTAAGACATGGATTTTGCCACCCTCAAGTGGGCTTAGAAAATATGGTTTTGCCACTTCCAAGTGGGCTTAAAACTCGCATCCAATGCATTCTCCCAATTCAAATAACCCAATCTTCACCCACAGGCATTCAAGCAATTATATCACATAAGCATCTAGCCTCATGGTAATTATGCTATCATGGCAACATTCACACACATGTGGCATGCTAAAGCATAAAAGCGTACCTAGTACTCCAAGCCAAATTAGAAACTAGTTAGTAATCATATGCATGATCCTAGTTCATGCTCAAAATGGCTAATGCAACACATGCAAAGATGCAATCTAGATAGGCTCGACTATTCTAAACATGGCATGTGAAATGCGACAGATAACATGTATTCAATTTGGGATTGAAATACAATGCAGTTAGCATGATGCGCAGAGCACGGTGCATGCAAGACAAATGTATGAATGCACGCATGCATAACATAAGGTATGCTAATTTAAATATGCCCTAATACTAACCGTTGAAAGCAGGTAAATAAAAGGAAAGAAAGACATGGGGTTGGAAGACATGCACACACTCACCCACACTTATTACAAATTCGCCCTCGCCCGGAGGGACCAAAAGAATGATACAGTCCAAATAATGAATCAACTATCCTAGCTAATTAATTATTACAGACCCTCTAATTAATTAACAAATTAATCACAAAAAAAGATTTAAATGTGAAGCTAAAGAGACTGCCGCAACTCTGTCTCGGAATGCGCGAATGATGCATGCTTGACTCGCCTCGCTTGACAACTTGCTGCCATAGCACTGTTGCCTCTGTTTACACTGCCCTACTCCTCTAAAAATTTGCGCAAGTCCTAATGATGCTTTTCTAAATACTGGGGAGCATCACTGACCAAGTGGGAACACCACCGGCCGAAGGGAATGGTCATCGACCATAGGTTGAGCTATCGGCTAATTGTATTTGGTCGGTCGGCACTCCAAGTAGCCAGTCGGCTATTTATTCCTGTAGAATCCTGCAGTTGACAGCAGCAGAGGATAAGCAATGTATGGCATGGAATTCTCGAGCGAATGTGAGCATGGCCACACTCCCTATCATGCAATGGACTCAAGGGAGCATGACCCTCGACCCTCGGGCCATCAATTATGCATTTTGATGCGTGATGGCCTAAGAGGCCAAGTTTGCCTCTTAATGTAAATGCATGGAACAAACAAATGAATGTCAACACCCTATCATATTGAGATCAAGGACATTGACGATCCAAGGGTTGAGACGTGTTTCGTCATTTTGAGTATGAACACACCTCAACCCTCATGCTTGGTTTGACACCCCAAACCAAGAAATGCAATGCATGTATACAAACATGGCTCAAGTTATGCAACATAGGACTAAGATGCAAAACATGTCAAATGCAATGCAATCTATCATGCAAGCATGCAATGTCCAAACATGCAATGCAACTAGCTAAACAACATGCAAATATGCAAACATAATATAGTGCAAGCATGCAACTAATGTAATGTAATATGTCAAACATGCAATTATATACAAAAATGGACTTAAATCGAAATGGAAAGACCTCAGCCCATCCCAAGACAGTGGCCAAAAGTGATGGAAATGATGGATAAGGCACAATTAAGTATGCACATGCAAAGGTCCCAACACTTAGGCACAAAAGGCAGCTTTTAAGGACACTTAAAAGAAGACAATCATGGGCACTAAACCAACATATTAAGCTCTGAAATACATGCAAAGGGGATGATGCTAAGCCACTCAAATTATGCAAGTAAAGCACACAAATAAGCCTAACACTTGAAACTAACCAAGGGGCTTAAGTCATGACCACATGAGGCAAGTCCCAAAGAAGGAAGGGGACCAAAATCAAAGGTCAAGCATGACCAAATAACCCCCAAAACCTACTATTATGGCAGCTAAATAACCTAAACATAGAGGCATGCACAATGACTCATTTTAAGGCACAAAAGAACACCTCTTCAAGGCATGAAAGGGATGATAAATGCAATCATACGAGCATGGGTTATGGACTGAAATAGCATGGGAAATGACTCCAAATCACTGAAACAACCCAACTCAAGCATGCTCATGACTCACATCCTCAAGGCTCACAAGCCGAAATGCAAAGAGGCTATACCAAACATGACAAATATGATCAAAATAGCACCCAATAGGTCTCAAGCATGGTAAGATATGGCTAAGAACTTCACAAAGTTAGGCCAAAACATGAGAGCATGGTAGGTTAAATACATGATGCACTTCTAGGCCAAAGAGAGGAATACAAAGCAAGTATATTAAACATGAAAGGGGCCATTAATCCAACCAAAAGCAGAGGCACAATATGACCCAACAACACCCAAAAACCTCTGAAATGAAGCCAAGAACAACTAATCATGCATGCTATCCTTATGAGCCAAAAACAAGAACAAAAGAGAGACAAAGGGAGAGGGGTGTCCTTCCCCTATGAAAGACCTCAAAACCTCTCCTTCACCACTAAAAATCTACTAGATTTCAGTGGTGAGAAGTCCAATACACAAAGATAACCAAGGCTCAACAAAGAAAGCACAAAAAGGGCCAAACAAGGCCTAAGAGGGGGAGGTCGACCCCCAATGCCAAAACAACCTTAATGAAGTATCTTAAGCATGCAAATACAAGACTTTTTTTGGTTATACACAAAGTCTAAAATAGTAAGCACGATAGGCTAAAGATTAGTGCAAGATTGGGGTATATAAAGTAAATAATGTTACCCTTGAAGAACACTCTAAGAACAGCAAGCTTAGCCCTCTTCTTCTGATCAAAACCGACCCAAAACTTCAAGAACAAACCCTCAAGGCCTCCCAAGTCGAAGTATGGTGTAATGCTATGTGTCTTAGTGCAAAACTAAGAAGAAAACACACCTTTAGGCTCTCAAACCCACACAAATGAAGAGAGAGAGAGAGAGATATAGAGAGAGAAAATGTATATCAAATATATATACATATTTTGCTCTGGTTTTTCTGAACCCCACAAAGGAGAGGGTTTGTCTCCTTATATAGACCGTCCAAGGTGCTAAGCTTCCAAGAGAAGCTAATTAAAAGGATCAAGGCTTCCTAAAGAAGCCAAGGCAAAGGGGGCAAGGCTTTCTCAGGAAGCTGGGACAGATGTCCAAGCTTCTTGGGGAAGCTAAGACAAAGGTCTAAGCTTCCTCAATAAGCTGGACCAAAAGGGTGCAAAAGGGGCAAAACAGCCACAGATGTGCACGGGGACCGGGTTTGTGCATTCCAGCTGGCATAGCTGGCATGCACCATGCCTGAAAAAGGCAAAAAGGTGGTACTGGCCAGAAAAGGAGGCCATCGGCCAAACAGGTGGTCGGCCGGCCACACAAAATGCCGACCTGCCAATGGACTATTTCACCAATGGCCGGTGGCCTCAAAACACGGCCGGTGGCCTCAAGCCATGGCCGGTGGGTATCAGGGGTAGCTAGCAAGCTACTCTCTACCCTCAGGTGCAAAAACAAGCAAGTCCTTGGTGTAAAACCAAGCACAGAACAAGCAAGTCGAGAGATCCTGAGACAAGGCGCGTAGCCAAGACTTCCGGGAACTCAAAACAAACACGAACATGGATGATCACCGAGTGTTCAAGCGGTGACGTCCAAGTCTTGAGAACGGTCACGAATGGGGTGTCTACATGCTCCAATTGTGATTTTTTCACATAAAATAGTTGTGTCGATTTGTCTTTGATTGTTTGATTGTGATTGCTATTTACTGGTTAAAATTGATACATAATCACAAATCAATAGCTAGGGGATTTCTAGATTTTTCAATGTAGTAATGCGAGTGTTTGTTTGATGAGTTTTTGATGTTGCTTAATGAGGCTCTGTGTAGGCGAGGTAATTCAGAGTATGTGAACAATGTGGATGTTCGCATCTTATTTGTTATATCATTATAGAGGGTTATTTGCATGTTGTGTATTGTCACCTCATTTTGGTGGTGTGATTTTGATCTCGTTAAATATTTTGTTGTGTAAGGATGGTGGCGATATTTTTCATTCTAGATTTAGCAGTGGAACTGTACACATAGGCATTAATTTTGCATAATGTGAATGTTCACATAGTATGGGTTATTGTATGTGTTGTTACTTGTATGGTTATAACATGGTTGTTAACTATTATATTGTTGTGGTTTTACAGTAGATGGATCCTTTATGATGTTGGTGTGCACATATGGTTGCAATACAACTATAATAAATGCAGTTTGCGCATTGTGTTATTTTCTTTTGGTGGAATGTTTGTGTGAAAAATGTGGTGAGTTGTCTGCTGGTTCTGTTTCATCTTTGTTTGGTTAGATAATTCAGGTTATGTGAACAATGTAAATGTTCACATATTATTGAGTATAATGTAGTTATTCACTTCCTTGTTTTTGTATTTTGGCAACAGATGGATACCTTCATGTTGTTGGTGTGCTCATATGGGTGTAGTACTACTGTAATAAATTTGGTGCGAGAACTGTCTTATTCACGTTTCGTAGAGTGTGTGTGTGAAAAATGGAGCGAGTTATCTACTGATTGTGTTTCATTGTTCTATCGGCTACCTGGGATTAATAGGTGTAATTTGGACAATGATGATAAGCTTCACAGTATGTTCTTGCTTGCCAAATCAATGGGGGTTCAACATGTAGAGGTTGTTGTTGGATTGGTGTAATGTTGGAATTGCATGGGTAGTGATAATGATGAAGATGATGGGTTTTTTATTTCTGGATTTCTAGTTTTTTGTACTAGAATTTTGTCATATGTATTATCAATTAATGTTAATATTTACACTTTCATATACTATTGAATGGTGTATTTGTTTTTGTAGTGTTCATCACCATTATGCAATATTGATGATGTGAATATTCAAGGACCATTTTGTTTATTTAGAACAAACATGATGTAAATATTCACAATGCAATAAATAAATGTGAATATTCACATTAATTCTGATATGTTTGTTCATGTGGGTCGTACACCTAATTAATGTATAATATGAATATTAACATATGTAGTCAACCACAGTATGATGTGAATATTCACAATGCAATAAATAGATGTGAAGATGGACATTAATTCTAATAAGATCGTACACCTAATTAACGTATAATGTGAATATTAACATTTGTAGTCAACCACAGTAAACATAGGACATAATTTGAACATTCACATTTATTGAACATAAATTAAGATGTGAACATTCACACAAACTTCAACATAAGAAAATAGATGTGAATGTTCATAGTTTATATTGTTTAGCACACGCAACACATCAACACCAAATATACAATCAAAACACATAGGTGTGTGAGAAGTATATCATTGATTTATATATGTTGTCAAGTGTTTTCAACTACAAGTTATCAAAGTTACATTAAAAAAAAAAAAAACTAGCACTGTATTCTGGTATAGCTAGTATATGGTGGACAACCCCAACTATCGAACAACGGAGTTTGCCTCAGGTAGTCCAGCTCAAGTAGTCCAGTTTAACTAAGCCTGTAATGTTTGATTGATAATTGACATGCTACATATCGATGTGGGTGTTGCTCTTTAGAGGTATGCTCTCTTCTTTGATTTCAATAGCATTGGTAGGGTAGGTATGCACATTGACATCAGCACATCATTAGTCAATGTGGATGTTCACATTCGACGATATTCATATAAGCAAAAGCAACAAAGTGCTATTTAGGTGACAAATATAGTAATGTGAACATTCACATTATTAGAGATGTAAATATTCACATTACTGCTAGGGTACAAATAGGAGTGGTCACACCGAATGCCAATATTTACACATCCATATAATATTAGGTATGTCTATGTGTATAGAAGGGAATGTTAAAGTTTACATCAATATTTGGTTATAACAATTCACAGTAAGACAATGTTTATATGTACACGTTTATAAGCAAATAACACCAATGTGAATATTCATAGTGGCTATAAACAACCAAACAACATGACAACATCACCTATTCATTAACCACTAACCACATATTTTCAATGTACACAACTGTGATGTGAATATTAAGTGGACAAATATGAACAACATTAATGTTCACAATGTCAAGGTTCACATCAAAATCGAACTACAACTAGAAGAAACGTTTTTATTTAGGGATTTGCTTGACACAACGTTCACAATCATATAAAAAAAATTATTTAGGACATGGTCCCCATGTGAATGTTGACATCATGCGAACAACAACAACAATATTCGAAACAACGACAATTTTCTATTTTCTAGGAAAAGCAACAAATTTGGGAGCTTACATCATTTCAACATAACCAACAACAGCAAAAAGAGGGAACATAACAACAAAAACATGAACAACAATGACCAAAAATAACAATGGCAACATGTGAGAAAGTTTGCATTAGGACAAAACAAAATGTAATTTGATTACACAAAAAAAAAGGAAAAAAAGGTGCTTACATTTGGTCCTCATGTTGAGTGGATACACTCCGATATATGCGAATTTTCACAACGTTGTTTTTTCTTCGTTGGAGTATGGTTCCAGTAGCCGACAACGCTTCGATGAATGTGGGACAACGGAAAGATGCAAACGGTGGGTCAATTTCGCGATGGTAGCAGTGAATCGATGTGAACTTCCAATTGCTGGCGACGGTGGGATAATGGTAGGATGGTAGATAAAGCAATGTGAAACCTAGGATTAGGGTTTGTGAGATTTTATTGCAACAATGAGGGTTTTGGGAAGGAAAGATTTGGGGAGTGAAATATGGAATGATGAAGAGGAATGTTTTGATTGGATTTGATTTTAGAATGGAAATACATGTGGGAGAGATTGAGGGTGTTTTGGTATTCTTATCTCAAATAGGACCTAATGAAATACTCTAAAAGAATGTGGGTTAGATAGAATAGAACTCTTAGAAAGAGGATTTACTAAAAAAAGTACCTTTTAAAAAATAAGTAGAAAAAATGAATTATCAAAAATGTGAAAAAATAAAACCTAAAAAAAATAATTTAAATTACAATTTATATTCCCAGTTAAAAATAAAAACAAAATTGATAAAGAATTGTACAAAACCTAAACAAATAATTTAAAATATTCATAGTATTATACTACCTTAGTTCCAAATTATGTCCAACACAAACGTATTCTTGTGTCAAAACTTTTTAAAGTAATATTTTAATTAGTGAAAAAAAAATTAAAAATTTTGATACAAGAGAATACATTAACAAATAATTTGAGACAAATGATGAATGATTTTTGTTAGATAATGTCTCAATGGGACCACATAATTAAATGTGGTGTTATCATCTATAAGAAGCCTACAATTTAAGTGATTCAATTTAGTTAATAGGCTTAAGGGTATATGTGTTATGGACCTAATATGTAGATACTAGTTGTTTAATTTCTATTTCTATGAGGGGCAATTAAAACATATTGGTTAAAGTTGGTTTTCATTCCTTTTGAACTTCCACAACCTTTCAGTTTTGAAAACCAATTACAACCTTTAAAAGGTTATGGTCCCTATTCCTTCCCAGGTGGAAAAAATAAGAACACCGCCATTTTTTCCTAAATCCTCTCAAGGAGAAACATAAGGCACCAAAGGGGAAAGGATTAGAAGGCAATAACATAATCAATAACAAAGAGTTCATTGATAATCACGCTTCCGTTTAACCGTTCATCAATGGATTCAGGTATGTCATTTTGTCTTGATTTCTTGATCCAATTATAACCTTTAAAAGGTTATGGTCCCTATTCCTTCCTAAGGTGAAAGATAAGAACACTGTTTTGTTTTTCTAAATCCTCTCAAGAAAAAACATAAGGCA
>NW_021024782.1:1291335-1321156 GCF_004153795.1 Camellia sinensis
ACACCCCGGGAAAAAAAAATTACATGTTTAAAATTTGAATATAAGATATAAATTTAAATTATGTATGGTGTGAGTTACATTCAAATGAATCTTATCTTCTCATTTTAAATTATTAATAATTTTCTAAAATATTAATTTTGAGTACATAGTATTTATTGTTTAAGTTAATTTGATGCTGATGTAATCTGATTTATTTATTTTCTGTTTTTGGGTTTTGATATTAGAGATAATTTTAATTGTTAATTGTAATATATATATATATATATATTTGATAATTAGATGTCCAGACCCGCTAATCTAGATCTGTTAATATATTTTCATAGATTAAGTGATCAATGAAGTATGCAGATTTGGCTCTTCAAATTCAGAGTGGAGAAAAGAATAAAATACCATAGTTGGAAGGTGATGTTTTCAGATATGTTATTTTCACAAATTCCTACAAAGGTTTCATTATTAATCTTTATGGATAAGAACTTGCTTAGATTTCAAAAATAAATTAACAGTAAACAAGAACTAAGTTGCTGATCAATGGCCCATTTACCACTATAGGCATGAAATTTAAAATGACTATATGGTGCCACATTTTTAATACTATCCTCATGGTAAATTAAATTTTGAAATAAAAAATTATATCTAATGTTCACTGTGGTTGCTGATGAGATGGCGAAGGAAAATAAAAGTATGTGCACACGATTACGCTATAAGTACTAATATATAAGTAGAAAAGTACACATAATTTGTATATATAATGATATAGTTGCATTGAGATTTATCTTCTTCCTTCTTTTTTTCTTTTTTATTTTATTTAAAGAAAGTTACCCAGATTTTCATAGTAGCCCCATATCCAAATCTGGGTCTCGTCTCTAAGCAGTTCATCATACAGATCTGTTTAATTGTTTTGGTAGTCAAAAGTGACATTTCTTGTAGTTCTAAAACTTAGAGTTTACATGTTTGAATATGTGAAATTAATTGGTCCTAAGTGGGGGGGCTAGAGCAGGAATTTGACTAGTGGGTCAAACTTGATATCATGCTATTGCTAGAGCAAAGCACAATTCTTCTTCTCACCTAAATTATTAGTGGGGGGACCTAACCATCTGGTTTTGCTTTGGCTAGTGGATCCTTCTTTAATCTCCACGTTTTGATAAGTTGATATTCTTTAAATTCAAATCACTTGTCTCCTCACTTTTTCCTTTTTTGGTTACTTAAGTTTTATTGGTTCGTGAAATTATTTTTTATACATTTACATAATTTCATAAATTAATAAAATTTAAGAGGACAATAAAAGGGGTTCGAGATCCTCCACTGTTCTTTTTCTTGTGGCAATCATACAGTCCAAGTTTAAAATTGAAGCAAAACCACCTAATTTTAGCTTTTATTATCAAAGATGGCTCAAGTTTATAATTAAAGAAAAAAATATTATAAAAAAGTAGCTTTTATTTATTTATTTCAAATTCTTTTATTTGAATTTATAATTCAAAATCCAAACGCATAATTAATGGTTTAAACTTTTTTAAGAATATAATGTATGGGAAATTCTATTTCTACACACTTAATTACCTTGCGTATCTTCTCTCAGTATACACACTTATTAATTTGATTATTAATTAATTTTTTCAATCCATACACTAAAAGTTACAATTATACATTTCACTCATAATCATTGTATACACACCACTCAACCCTCTTTTCCACACGCTTGTTGAGTGACCCTGCTGCCAAATTTGTAGACCTATTGTAGACCCACATGAAGACCATGCAAGAGCACAATGTGATGTGAAGTGAAGTAAAGTGAAGACAAAGTTCTTTATTGAAGACTCTATTGAACCTCCATTAAAAACATCATTGAAAACCCTCCAAAATATTGTTGAAGATGAGGCATCTTTCCATTTTGTTATTACATTTATTATTTCCAGACCTCTGTGCACTCAATTGCCATAAAATTCTCATTTTTTTTTAATTTGTTTTTTATTATTATGTTTTTTGGTTTGAGGATTTCGGCATTGATTTTCCGAAATTATGCATTTAATTCGACATTTAACTTCCTAATAAAAGTGATTAGTTCGACAAATTTGTTCAAAAAAAAAAAAAAAAACTTTCAGCAGTTGATGTCCGAATAAAATGAAATAATTCGGCACTGGTTGTTCGATTGAAAATCGCGAAAGGAAAAAAAACAAAAAGTTCTACGCAAAAAAATTAATATTTTCATCACTAATAAAGTATAAATTTAGAGATTAAAGTAATATGAGAGATATTATGATAGTATTATCTTGCAAGCAATAGAGGAGTGTAGAGTGTGTAGCAAATAAAGTGACAATAATGAAAAAATTAGGGTTTAGTTTTTTTTACTCAAAAGATGTACATTGAGAATTTTTTTATTTTTAAAAGATGTGTATAGAGAATATTTCAGTATTATATTACGGGTGCTAGTGGATGTTTGTTATGGTCATTTTAGTTTAGGATATAATTGCCATTAAAATAATATTTCATCAAGTGTGTGCATTGAGATAATTAGGAATGTGGAAATTGAATTTCCAGGAAAGGTCTCATCATATCATCATATATATATAAAAGTAATATTTTTTCCTTACTTAAGTGACATATTCTAAAGGCTTATTTTTTTCAAAAAAAAAAACATTTTACAAAAAAAGAAAAAAAGAAAAAAAAAAAAGACACATCAGCATGCCTTTTTCATTTACATATAAAGTTATACACAAATTCAATTTTAATTATAATAATCAATTTTATGTAGACTATATTTGAGAAATACTTATTTTTCATATATTTTTCTATTTAATTTTGTCGCTATCAAATTTCTTTTAAATGTTTGATATTTTAATTTAATTATTATGATATTTGAAAAAAAAAAGTCTCAATATACAAATAAATAAATAAATAAATAAGACAGAATGTGCTTACTTATGTGCATCGCACGGATCAAATTAATTTTCTTTTATATTTTATATTTTTTGTCTATCTTATTGATGTCTTAATATTAATTTATATTTAAATTTCTATTTAACATAAAATTATTTATTACAAAATATTTATATTTAATTTTAATTTTAATTTTATATACATATTACAATATATATGAATAATTTAAAAAGAATATTAAAGAAAAAAAATCAATAATCTACATATTTAATTTATGTATTTTTTGTTTAATCCAATAACAACATATTTATATTTAATATTTTAAATAGATTTTGTATAGTTCCATTTCTACATTTTTTCAATTTTCTAAATAAATATAAAAATAAAAATAAAATTAAATATTTAAAATCACATTTAGTTTATATTACTAATTCTGATTATTAAAATAAATATTTTAAATTTAAATTTTATTTTAAATTAAAATTAAAATTATTCTTTTGTAACACATATCATAATATAAAATATCATTATATTAATTAAAATTAACACCATTGTGATTTTATGTCAGACATCATATTTTTAGAAGTGATTTCCATATGTGTATAGCGATCTCGATTTTTCCCTGTCGTTTACTATATTCCGGACTCGAGTTTCGTGGTTGTATGTTGTTGCCTGTATCTCGTTTCCATCATTTGATTATTTGTATTTGAGTTTTTGGATGTGTTGGGTGAGTTTGGAACAGGTTGGTTGGGAGTTAGAACAAATGGTTGCTGCCCAGAATTTGGCTTCTTTGCTCGAGCGAGGCCTGGGTATTTGCTTCTTCGCTCGAGCGAGAGTTATAGCGATCTCGGTTTTCCCTCCATTGGTTGTTGTATTCCGGACTCGGTTCCATGGATGTCTGTTGTAGTAGATGTTTCATTTCCGTCATTTAATTATTTGTATTTGAGTTTTGGGATGTGTTGGGCAGGTTTGTAACAAGTTGGGTGTGTTTTGAAACAAATGGTTGCTGCCCAGTTTTTGGTGTCTTCGCTCGAGCGAGCTCTGTGTTTTAGTCTTTTCGCTCGAGCATGCGTCTGCGTCTAGTTTGGACCTGAAGGTTGTGTTTCTTGGCATTTCTTAGCTCGAGCGAGCGAGGACTATGTTTTGGGTTTCTTCGCTCGAGCGAGCACTCTTGCGCTCAAGCGTGCTTCTGGGTTGCAGACCTGAAGCTTCGTGTTGTTGGCTCGAGCGAGGATTTCTGCGCTCGAGCGAGGTTTCTTTGTGTCTGGTCGCTCGAGCGACCACTCCTTCGCTTGAGCGAGGCTCGATTATATCATATCGCAGTAGCAGTCTTCTCTCTCACTTTTTGATTTCCTTTTCTTCTCAAACCCTAGATCGACTCTCTCTCTCTCTCTCTCTCTCTCTCTCTCTCTATAATACACCTTCTCTCTAGAAATACACTTGGTACTTGGGTATGTCTACTCTAGTCCCTTTGTAAAAAGTGTGGAGCTTGGTGTGGGCTACTTTTTGATCTGAAAATCATTGGGTTTGGAGCATCTTGGGTTTTCACCTTCAACTCCTTTGAGTCTCTTATCTTGAGGTAGGGATACCCTACTTCTTCTTATGAGTTTTGACATAGATTTTAGTCATTTTGTATACATGGTGAATTATGGAAATTTTGGGAAGTTTAGGGTTTGATTTAAAGTTATAAAAATGGGGTTTTCAATTGTTAAACTCCATGTGTATGTGGGACTATGGAAAATGGAATCATTGTTGTTGAATTGATGAAAATGAGCCTTAGGGCTAAAATTGAAAAAAAAGGGGAAAAGTCTTAATTTAATGTGAACAATTAATTTGTGTAATTAATTTGAGAAAGTATGTGAATGTGAAATTGAGTTGAGAATCATGAAATTGGAAAATGATAAGATTGAATGGTGTAGTGGGATTGATTAATCACTCACCCATGAAAAGGTTGACAATTTATCTGTTTGATGAATCTATTATCTGTCTGCTTTGGGCTATCGGTGGAGGATTGTCTTGATTGTTGTAGTCACTATATGTTGATTAGGGAAAACTGAAACTAATCAAATGGTTAAGTCATTGAATATGACGGTTGAATTAACACATTGAATATGTGCCTGGATTGATCATTGTATATGATGAACTGTTTAAATGCATTGCATATTTGGGAGGCGATAGGGGATGTACTCCATGGTTTGGGAGGAGATAGGGGATGTACTCTCAAACCTGTTTGGGAGAAGATAGGGGATGGACTCTAGTGATAACTAAGTTGGCCGGAGTGTCCAGGGTGAAAGTCTCGAAATCCTAATTACGTTTGCATAACGTAGATAATTGAAGTATTGGAAGTGTTTTAATATGAGTTGCAGTCTCATTTGAATTGTGGATAATGGAAGTGTTTTAATGAGTTGTAGCCTCATTTAACTATTTGGCTAGATAATGAGCCATGTTTATGAATTTCAATTGGATAAGCAAAAGGAAGGTGGAATGAAACACGGGTGTATTTGTCATGGAACTGGTATGTGTTGTAAGTTGGTTCACGAGTGTTAACCATTTATCGAATGCTAATGTTTTAGTTATTTCTCATACTTGGTTTAGTATATCTCTACTGGGCTTTGGCTCACCCTTTATGGGATATCATTTTCAGGTACAGATGGTATGCCACCTCCAAGGACGTAGCTTGGGAGGCTTAGAGGCTGAACGATCTTTTTGTTGTTATCTTTTTGTATTACATATAAATCAAGCCAAGGGCTTATTTTGTATAAAGAGTTAGAACTCTTGTTTTGTTGAACCCAAGTGTTGACTTGGAAAGTTGTAAGCCCGTAGGGCATTTACTTTTATTGTCAACATGTAATACTTTTGTACTTAATACTCTGATGTATGGGATATGATATCTCTTTCTTGTATCATGAATATATGATTTATGGGTTTATTTTGAGGGCGTTACAACTTGGTATCAGAGCATACCGGGTTTGAATACTCTGGGTATGTGGGAAATGGTTAGTAACACAATGGGTTTGTCTCGCTTATTAGAGACTTATGTGTAATGTTATGTGTTTATTTAATAACATGCTTATGTGACTATATGGGTATGGAATTTAATTTTTAGGATGTTGATTGGATCCTTAGGTTTCTAGGAGTCCTGTTGGAAAAGCACTTGATCAATGCTGTTTCTAGCCAGAACTCTATCAACGCCTCAAGACTGTCATTATCCGGAAATGAAATTCGTAAGCGCTTATGTGATTATGTGCTTACGTGGAATGAATTACTGTTGTCCAATGCTTTAGGACGCAAGTGAAATAGCTTCGGCACATTTGTGAATGTGCTAATGTTCTTCGTTACCTTTATTAGGATGTCAGGACGAGGACGAGGACGTGGTGGTAGGCGAGGTAGGCCTAGAAGGCAGGAGATGCCTATACCGGATGAAATTCCGACGCAGCAGGAGGGGGTTGGTCAGGCCAATGTGGCCGAGCCAGTAGGTCAGCAGGCCATGGATGCCTTAGCCTGCGAGATGGCAAGAGCATTGAGGGAATCCATGGACATTCTCAGAGCTGATAATCAAGTCCAGGCCCATGTAGTTGAGGCAGGGCCGTCCTTTTTGAAAAGGTAGTTCTTCCGGTCGAATTCGGACGAGTTTGTGGGTGTAGACACCCCATTTTTTACCGCCCTTAAGACTTAGGCGTTATTGATGGTTTACTTGGTGTTGAAAGCTGTGCAGTGCAAAGGTTCGGTTTCTTCGGCGAGAGGAGAGTCAAATCCCAACCTTACACCTCATTTTGGACCAAAGCTATTTTGAATTGTTTTTAGACCTTAAAACCCTCTCTTTCAAAACATTTTTGAAACAAAGTTCCTACGATGCTTCGAGGCTCGCATTTCGTTAAATGTTGCGCTTTTCGATAAACCGAGCAAGGACAAAGTGGAAATGAATGAAAGAGAGATGAAATCTCTGAAAAATCTTTCAAAACACCTTGTTTAGGGGTTTGGAGTTGAAGAAAATGAGAAAGGAGGGAAGAAAACTAGTTTGGGAGAAGTTCGACATCAATCCGGTTGGATCGAAACTGCGCGGCTTCACCAAAATAGGCATTACTTTTTGCACAGTTGGAATTTTGATGCAAGGCTGGTGCCATTGGAAAGCTAACTTCTGAGGCTTCAATTTGGACACCTAGCCGACCACTTTTGGCCTTTCCAGCCATTGGCCGACCACTTTTCTTTCTAGGAGAACACTTTTTGTCCTGAAAAACCAGAAAAAGTAGCTGGCTGACCAATCAACTGGTCGGCCACTTTTTAGCACCTTTTTGAAGATATTTTCTTCCAGCTGGCACAGCTGGAAGTCACCAGAACCAGCCTCCATACACGTGTATGGAGGGATAGCCTTGAAGCTTAACTTCCTTGAGAAGCTTTGCTTTTGGTTCTCTATAATAGAGAACCACCCCCTCCCTCCTCTAGGTTCAGAAAAACCTCCTTGAGCCATACATATATTCTATATCTATACATCTTCATTTCTCTCTTGTTTTGTGCCTTAAAGTGTAGATTTGTCTCACTTTTGTACACAAACACACACTCAAACACCTTCCTTTGGTTGCTGAGGTACTAAGGGGTTGTTTTTGGTGTTCTTGGGTTGGTTTGAGCTTGAAAAACTTGCTGGAGTTGCAGTTATAAAGGAGCTCTTCAAGGGTGAGTCTTTAGCCCTTAAATCCCCCATTCTTGCTTAAGCTTTTAGCCCTTCTTGCATATGTTTTTAAGCTTAACTCTTAACTAGAAAAAGTTCTGTTTTTGTATGCTTAAAATAGTTGTTTAAGGTCACTTTTTCGTTTGGGGTGTTTTCCCCCCTCTTAGGCCTTGTTAGGCCTTGTTTTGAGCCATCCCTTTAGGCTCTTGTTGAACCCTTTACATGACCTTTCTACCATTGAAATCCAGAGGATTTTCAATGGTGGAAAGGTGGTCTTGGTGTCCTAAATAGGAGAGGGTCATCCCCTCTCCTTGTATTTTGTTTACTTGCTTCATATGCCTCATGTTTGAGCATCTTTGTTAAGCTTTTGTTGGCCTTATCTTAGCTTGTATTTGTGGTTATTTTGTTAAGGCATACCACTGTTTTTGCTTGGTTTGGTCACTCCATGCATGGTTAATACACTTGTAGTGTAAATCACACAAACTAGCTTTGTATGCTCCATGAAGTAGCATGTCATTCTAGCTAGTTTTCTTTCCATTTCAGCATGTTTTTGGTGATGTTTTGCCATGTCATGACTCTGTTTTGGTTTGGTTTGGTTGGCCCTTGCATGCTCCATCCACTTGTAATGCAATTCCATGAAATAGCCTAACATGCATCATGTTGTAACATGTCATTATAGCATACTTTTGGCTTAACTTCATGAAGCTTTTGTTCATGTTTTACCATGCTTAAGGTCTGATTTTAGTTTTTTTGGCCATGCATAACTTGCTTTGTATAGCCTTAGTTCAATCTAGCTTATTAGCCTTGTGTATTGAATCCTCTAGCATGCATTACTTGGACTATTTTAATGATTTGGCATCATTTATAATGTGATTTCAGTCCATGTTTCATGGTCATACACTCACATTTGTCATTCATTCAATACGTTGGAGGGTTGGCCCCTTTATGCCTTAACATGAACCATTGTGTATGCCTTCATGCCATAGCTTGCGAGCCATCATTTCAGTGTTTATTTGGGGTTATTTTGCCATGATATAACTCTGATTTTTATTGGTTGAGTCATCCCATGCTTGGTCTTAATAGGGGTAGTGTAATCCACCTTATTTGCCTTGTATGAGCCATGCCTCATGCTCACCATGCTAGCTTGTTTTGGCTTCCTTTCATACATGTTTTAGACTCATTTTAACATGTTCTAGGACTGTTTTGGGTTGCCTTGGTCACATGCTTTATGTTTTGTATACTTGTAGTACAAGTGCTCTTGCTTGCCTCAAGCTTTGAGCACCATTGCATGCTTCATTTGTGTTGTGTACATGATTTGGCATCACCTATCATGACATTTCAGAGCATATAGACTTGCCATGTTCCCACTTCATTCATGCTTTGAATGCCTTTGAGTATTGTGCATTGTTGCCTAGTTTATGCCTTAGCTCGTATGCTCGCATGCCTAGGCCTTTGGGCCCTCATCTTAGCATGTTTAGGTCCTTATTTTGACCTACTTGAGCTCTGTCCATACTTAGTTCATGCATTTGTGCCATGTATTGCATGCCTAGTCCTCTTTGATAGCATCATGCTTTAAGGACCCTACCATGCTATACTTCTGTTGATTGAATGATTTGGCATCATTTCTTACCTCATTTCAGTGCACTTAGTGTTGTTACACTTCCATGCTTTTTCACTCTTTAAGCGTTCTTGAGAGTTGCAACTTAGTGCCTTAATTGGTGAGCCAATTGGCATGCATGCTTGTATGTGTTTTCGGTGCCTTCATTTTAGCATTATGGCCACTAATTTGGGCATGATTGAGGTCTACTCCTTTTGGTTTAAGTCCATTGATTATGCCATGTGTATTGCATTGAGTATGCCATATTGTTTCTTTGCATTGAGCATGCTTATCTTACTTCGCATTGTGTATGCTATGTAGTCATTTGCATTGTACATGCCAAGTTGTTCCTTGCATTGAGTATGCATGTCCCTAACATTGCTAGGTTACCCTTGTTGCATTGCATCGTGCATGCATACTTTACATTTTGTTTAGAACCTTATGATTGCCTTGCATTGAGTATGCCATCTAGGTCCTAGCATTTAGCATTGTGTATGCCATGTTGTCCATTTGTATTGTGTATGCTAGTTGTTCTTAGCATTGTGCATGCCATTAGCCTTGTTAGGTTGTTCATATTGCGTGTTTGCATGCTTAAGTCATATTGCATGTTTGCATGCTCGAGTCACATTGTGTATGCCATGTTATGTGTTGCATTGTGTTTGGAATAGGTGTTAGTCCAAACACGGGAAACGACGGACGTTTCATACTTCAAGTGATGAAACGCACCTTAATTCTCGGTCCTTGACGCTCTTGATCATACATGATAGAGTTTTAGGCTTTATGTGTTTACTTGTGCATTCATTTTCATATTGAATTGTGCAACTTCGCCTCTCGGCCATCATGCATGGAAATGCGCGATTGGTGGCCCGAGGGTCGAGAACTACACTCCCTCGAGTTCATCACATGATAGGGAGGGTGGTTGTGCACACATATCTTGCAAATACATTGCCATGCCCTTTCTTGCTCTCTGTTGCAGCAAAGTGAAGTTCAGCAGCAACAACTGGTCGGCCAGCCAGAAAAACTAGCTGGTCGACCAATTTTTCTGTCCTGCAACAACAAAAAGTGGTCGGTAGGTGGTTGGAGAGACCAAAAGTGGTCGGCCACCCTCCCATAGGTCTCCCAAGGTGAAGTTTCAACTTTCTGGAGCTTGGTGCAGTGTTCTGAGAACAAATGAAAACAGAGGCAAATCGGGGCATCGCATTGGATTTCCGAACAAGGCGACCGGGCTTGCATGCATCCTTCTCTCTCTGAAGCTCCTTCTTTACTGCTTTCCTTAGCTGCCATGCTTAGATAGCTAGCTTTTGCTTTGGTTTGTACTTTAATAGTTAATGCGTTTAGCTATTCAATTTGTCTTGTAATAATTAGTTAACTAGGATTAGTTAATTAATTTGTTGTGTAATAATTAGTTTAATTAGCTTAGATTAGCTAGTTAGCTTCTTATTCGGTCCCTCCGTCGAGAGGGCGTATTGTTGTAATAAGCGTGTGTGTGTGTGATGCATGTCTTCCAATCCCCATTTCTTTCTCCCTTTTACTTAACCGCTTACAATGGTTAGTTTTAGGGCATGTTTTATTTAGCATACCTTATGCTTGCATGCGTGCATCCATTCATCTGTTTTGCATGCACCGGCCTCGGCGCATCATGCTAACTGCATTGTATTTTCAATACATTTATTTGAATACGTGTTCAACAACATGTTATCAAGTTGCATTTCACATGACATTCTAGAATAGCCGAGCCTATTTTAATTGCATTTTCACATGTGTTGCATTAACATGAACTAGGAGCATGCATGATTTCTAACTAGTTCTTTGTTTTGGCTCGGAGTACACTGCGAGTGTTTACGTTTTAGCATACTGCATGTGTGTTATTGATTGCCATGAGACTAACTGCTTACTTGATATAACTACCTGAATGCCTGTGGGTGAAGGTTGGATTACCTGAATTGGAACAATTCATTAAAATCCGCATTTTAGCCTACTTGCGAGTAGCAAACTTCAAACCATTTTCCAAACAAACGGATATGCGATGCTTTGTTCCAAATTAGGCGATCTAGTCTATACTTGTGTGTTGTGCGCATCACATAGTAAGATTAGCTAATTAATCGGAATAAGAACACATGTGTTTTCAAAAACAAAATATCATGTTTAGTACAGGCCAATCTTTGATCGGGCGAGCGGGGGTGCTCATTACATGACCTTCCCCAATCGTACCTAAGTTCCCGAGCCGAGGCAACTTTGGTAATGACGGACACATGGCCTTAGGCACGAGTCAAGGTTTCCTAAATTTCCCCAAAATAAAATATTTAAGTGGCGACTCTGTCTCTGACAAAGCCGTCCATATTTGGCACTTCTTTATTAAAAATTAGTTTTCTAAAATGATTTGCCGAATTTCGACTCTTTGGTGATTTATCGGTCTCACATCGCACATTGTGAGATTAGATTCAGAACCGTGACATTTGAGTCCGAACTGTAGTA
The DNA here is from genome assembly GCF_004153795.1 of Camellia sinensis. Lineage (NCBI taxonomy): Eukaryota > Viridiplantae > Streptophyta > Magnoliopsida > Ericales > Theaceae > Camellia > Camellia sinensis. Next base: position 1,302,948 of record NW_021024782.1, read on the forward strand.
GCTCAGAACAAAACGAAATCTGCGCCCTCGAGCGTGAATATCGGAGAGTTCCCGGGAGCGCGTCTACAGTTTCTGGCGACTCTACTGGGGATTTAGAGAACTTGACTTGAACTCATGATATCTTGTTTTGACTATACTTATGTGTTTCTTTGCATTGCATTTGCATTGGTGCGCCTAGGACACCGTGTTTGACGTATGCTATTCCTGAACGGTTTGCCAGAGGCTTGCTTTGAGAAGCATGCCATAAGGCTGACCGGTTGCGGGCTCGGCCACGACGGGAACACAAACCCCGGTTGTTACCGGGGCACCCTTTTCGACCATTCGGCCTAGTGCATATTGGAATCCATAGTGACCATTCCAAGTTAGAATAGGCTGCTTACCCGATTGTAGGTTGTTTGAAACCGCTGTGTGCGTAGTGAAACCCTGGCTCCAGACAAGATAGGATAGGGAAACCCTAACCTCTCATAGGGGTGTTTTGAGTGTTTTTGTGCAAAATGTGAACTCGTTGGGAATGTGTGACACAATCCTTTGAGAGTCTTAATACGGAGGAGGACCTCTTCAAACCTTGGGGATCATATCAGAATCAGATTTGGGTCAAAATCAGGGGGTTTGTGTTCGATATGGTGGAAATATACCAGAACCAGAACCTAGGGAAAAAATTGTATCTTGCTTTGTTTTGACCAGCATATCCGGTATCCTGATCTAATGGAGCATTTGTTTTCAATGCTAGGGTTTGTCTGAGCCAGAGAAGGAGCAGTACTTACCTTAACCCATCACAGTCTATTCAAACCTCAAAAATCTCAAAAAAAAAAAAAAAACCACTCAGCAAAGGCCCAATCCATTTGATCCGCCAAAGGTCAGCTCAGAAAAGAACCAGCCAATGCCAAAAGGGCCACTCTGAAAAAGCCCAATCCAGTCAAACCTGTCTAAACTAATCCAATTCAAATACATGAGGTATAACCAGGTCAAAATCCTTGTTAGTCAGTATTTAGGTTACACCTATCCGACTCAGCAGACCCGTGATGGCTCAAAGTCCAGAAGAAACAGTGGCCATGAGAACGGCCCTAAACTGGGGAATTGCTATACAAGATAAGACCAATGCTGAAATGCAGCGCCCATCTAGGGCATCTACTACACATCCAGTCCTGGGCCCCCAACTGAACTTTGGCCTACCTCCACCAACTGAAAATGTGCAAGGTCCGAATCCCCGAGGAGGGGTGGCTCGAGCTTGAGTTTTCTGACCCCTGGTGCAGTCTAATGAGAGGCTTTATTCCCTTGATGTTAATGATCTCAACCTGACCTCAGTAAAAATTGCTAATCTTGAGAAGCAATTCAAAAAGGCATAGGGGCTTGATTCCATTCCCGACATTGAGGATGGATACACCGAGGCTGCCGTATGGCTCCCAACAGATTCAAAATGCCATACATTGACCGTTTCGATGGGTCTGGAGATCCTATGGTACACATCCGATTTTTCTTGGACATCCTGAAACCGGTAGGTCTGACTAAGCCTCAAAAGCTCTCTCTGTATGGGAGAACCCTGTCGAGTATAGCAGCCACTTGGTACGCCAAGTTGGAGGACACGGTGAAGCAAAACTGGAAAGAGTTGGCTGAGGCATTTGTCAATCAGTACTCTTACAATACCCAGCTTGAAGTGACCATTCAAGAGCTCGAATCAACCCGCCAGAACCCTACAGAGTCTTTTGCAGAATTTGTTGTAAGGTGGAGAGCAAAGGTGGCACAGAAAGCGGATCGCCCTTCTGAGAGGGACCAAGTGCGGATAGTCATGCAGAACCTTGAGCCTAACTTGTTGCAAAAGTTAATAGTTGCTCCACTATTCACCTTCAAAAGTTTGCATGAACTGGGGGTTCAGGTCGAGAATGCGTTCAATAGTGGGATCATTCCCAAAACAAGTGAACCAATAAGGAGGGTGATTGCCGGGAGTACCAATGCTGGTAGTAGCACTACTCCCAAACCCACTGAAATCAACACAGTCGCCACAGTCGACCCTTTTGCCAAACCAAGCCTACAAACAGCCAGCCTAGCCCGAGCACAAGGCGGAATTTTCACCCCTCTCTATATGAGCCTAACCAGCGCACTAAAAGTCTTGATGGAAAAAGGGTATCTCAAACCCCTCGATCCTCAACCTCTGCTCGACCCACTCCCTGCTAGACATAACCCCACCAAGTACGGTATGTACCATCAGCAGCGCGGTCATGGCACCGATCGTTACTACCGCCTTCGTCATAAGGTCCAGAATCTCATCGACAACCAGATGATAGCTCCACTTCCAGACCCCAATGATCAAACATCTCCTGCCTACCTTAATCTTATCTATACACTACCGCCTACCTTTAACCCCAGCATATACATCACCCCGGCCCATTTACCCAAGCCTAAGGTGTTCATTCCGGAAAGTATTGATTTGTGTATGATGGATGCACCTAATCCGGTTCAGGGACGCCGATGGCGCAACATGAGTGAACCCACTATTGCTGAGATGTTGGGAATGATTGAAAACCTCCAAGGAACAGTGGCAGACTTGACATTTGGCATTTCGATCCAGTCACCAAGGTCCTCAACCTTGGGGCAAACTATAGGTGAAAAAGGCCAATCCAAAACTATTCCAAGTCTGGGTGGTGACGTGGCAACAACAACTGGGCTCCGCTCCGACATAGCAATCCAATCCCTTGGCCAAGCAGAAGCAAGTGGCAAAGACAAAGCCGGGGCAAGTATTGATCCTTATGTACAACTTCAGTGGGTTATCAAAGCATTGAAGGTCAAAGGGCTAAGTAGACAGCAAGTGCTTACAGTTGTTACAAAAACGATGGATGACACTTTTGCTACTTAGGATGAGGGCATTCTGAATCAAGGGGCAAGCCAGGATAAGGGATGTTGTACCAGAAAGACTCCTTTCAGTTCCAGTCCTACACTCAAAAGAGATCGACAAACCTAATCAACACCTGCCGACCCTTTCGCCAGTACATCCAACATAACTTCACAAACCTCGAAGTACCCACCCCGAGGCAAAGGGTTCTTCACCCCGCTTTATATGTCCTTATCCAAAGCCATGAGTATGTTGATCGAAAAAGGCCATCTCAAACCCCTTGAGCCTCGGCCTCTCCCGAATAATCTCTCTCCCTCACATGATCCGCCCAAGTACTATGCCTTTCATCAACAAGCCGGTCATCGCACTAATAGTTGTTTTCGCCTTCGCCATGAAATTCAAGACCTGTTTGATAAGAAAGTCATCACTCCACCTGAAAATCCCAAAGCTGTCAGTGACCTCCTCCCTGACTGCAATAGCTTGCCAATAGCCAAACATTCCCCTAGCCAACATATCATACCCGCTAATGAGCCCGAACCCATTGAGTTTATCCCAGAATCTTCTGATTCCAGTCTAAACAAAGAAAACAACATCGCTGAAGAGATGGAAAATTCACTTGATCTTGATGTGTGGAAGATTTATGAAGCAGTGCTACCAACATTGGTGGTTGGAACGAGAAACCTCAGTCTCAACTAAGGTAAAAGTCTGAAACCAATGTTTTGGGGCGTGGATGTGTATTGAAGGCAAGTCTGGACCCTCATGTGGGCCACTTTAAGTTGTTTTTGAATTCTACGGATGGACTTGGAGAAGGGTAATCTCCTTTTGTTTCAGAAATGCTTTATTTCGTTTTGAGTTGTGTCTTGTAAATAGTTTTGTTGAGAATGCTATTTTTTGCCTTTTCTTGTGTTGTTGCACCAGTTGAGTCTTTTCCTTTGAGTCGCTCTCATGTATCTTCAGGTCTTCATCTTTATAAGAAAATGGGAGTCAAGTTTTTGATCATTTTATTCTGCCTATAGTGATGCGTGTATGACCTTTGGCAAATAGAAAAAGACTTTGAATTTGTTTTTGAAATTGTTTTTTGAATGAAATTCCGCTAATAAGCTCGAGTATTGAGAAGGATCCCTTGCATAGTTTGAGTGAATTCTGACTTGTCGGCACAAAGTCATTCACGATGTCAAGAATTTTCAATTGTTTCTTTTGCAAAGCTTGCGAAGTTAGTTTTAGAATTGTGTGTGGTATTTTAATTTGTCCTGGGGATTCTCTTTGCCGTCAGGCGATCATTTTGACAAGCACAAGGCAGCTTTCAGACCTACAAACACAAAGCAACTTTCAGATTTCACAAGTCATAGGATCTCTCCCCTTGGTGTTTTTATTATTTCAAAGAGAAAAAAAATAAAAAAAAAAACAAACAGAAAAAGAAAATTGAAAGAAAAAGAAAGAAGAAAAGAGGAAAAAAGAAAATTGAAAAGAATTGAAAAAAAAGAGAAATGGAAATAAGAACAGGAAAAGAAAAGAAAGGAAAAAGGAAAGAAGTTAATCGTCAAGCCAGGGGCATCCATTGGAATGAAATCCAATCAACTATTCGGAAAGGAACTTCTGTATGAATTCGGGAAAGCCAATGTGCGGAGGTACCACAGTGCAAGAAGAGCCAACCTTCAAAATGGAGCAAGAGAAAAGAAGAAGACATGCTGGAGAACCAAGCTCAAATCAAGGCGAAGTCAGTTCCAGTGATTAGGGCAAGCATGACCATTGATCAAATTCACCACATTCACCACAAATGTTGTAACATTATCCTTGAGAGGTTCGCTAGGTTGAAAAATCAAAAGGGAGACCTAGGCAAAAGTTAGAGCATGAAAAATGAGAAATTAAATAAATAGAGCTCGCAAGGTTGAAAATCCCGAAGGGGCGACTTTGGCAAAAGTCAGAGCGTAAAAGGAGAGGTTAAATACCCGAGGGAACCTCAGCCATGAACTACGTTGACCTAATTTCCATTCTTGGGATGCGTAGGCAACTTCATCTTGAAGTTCGGTCTTAATCATATCGATCTCATTCTGTCTCAACTCAATCACCTTGCGCAAGTCATGTCGTCAGCTTCACATCAATCCATGAGCTATATCGACTGCTGTGCACATCATATACTTGCGCTGGGTAAGAAAGAACTAACTTGAATCGACAAGTGGTGCAATTTTCAATACTTGAATTTATCAGTAGAATCTCTTTCTTGAGCAAGACAGGAATTAAAATTGAATTTTAAAGGGAGCATAAGTAAAACTAGGGGCACTATGAATGATCAGTTACCTTGAGTCTTTTTCTGCTTTTGGGTCAATTGTGAGTTCTGTTGTGTCGTGCCTAGTGTTTGTCTCAATTTGCGTTCTGTATTGAGTCACCATAGCATGTCGTTATTCGAGTCACCATAACACGTCTGTTGTGTTGTCAAAAGTTCTATTCATCGAGTCACCCTAGCAGGTCTGTCGCTCAAAAGATTCAACAGAGTAGCATTGTCAAAATTCCATACACAATTGTTCGCTCTAACTTGGAAACAAGTCCATGTGTGGAATTCATAAACGAGTTGAAAGTGCCCATACAAGGGGCAACACATTTATGATCAATGTATATGAGGAATCTATCACTGCTTTGGAAGGGACTGAAGTGGGTTCTTAATATACTAGAAGAGAGGCATGAGTCCGATGGGTTGACAACAGATCTGATGATCCCCATTACCGGTGCTTGCATAATGTTTAAAACAGTGCCCAAATGCTGGACACTAAGGGCAATTTTCAGTGCATTTGATTGGGTCATCAATTGAACAAGAGGCATAAAACCCAATCGGTGGCCAATGACTGGACACTAGGGGCAACTTTCAGTGCATCTGATCGGGTCATCAATTGAACAAGAGGTTTAGATCCAACCTATCTCTCAGTTTGCCAAAGCCATTTATTGGGCACTTTCCCCTGAATTAGGGTGAGTTTATCCCCATGATGATTCTGATATGATTCAACCTTCGAAAACTGTCTCCGACCATTTCGAAACTCTCTTGGGGATTGCCATATTCCCTCTGATTAATGCATGTGCTTTATACCTACATGTTCATACATATGGGTTGTTTTGAACTGCATGATTGGCTGCTCTTGCTATGGACTTTGTTTTTGTGCTTAACAGAGTCCTGTTGAGTTGCCTCCTCCTGTAGTACATTTCAATAGGTTGTGGTAGAGTGCCCTATACTCGTCTCATAATGTACATGACGCATTACACTGAGTGTTACTCGTTTCCCTTAATATGTTTTCACTGTTGCACAGAATATGATTGCCACATGCATGGAACATGCTTTCAATATTGCATAGAATATGCTCTTGTTTCATGCATGGAAAATGCCCCTGTACCTGTATAGAAAATGCTCGTATCTTTCGCATAGAAAATGCACCTCACTTGCATGGAACATGCATTTTATCGCACTTCTTTTGTGCACATTCCTCGCACTTTCGTATGCATTGTATCTCACTCGCACTGTTTTGTGCACTTACACATTATATCTCACTCGCACTGTCTCGTGCACTTACTTTTTGTATCTCACTCGCGCTTTCTTGCACATCGCACTGTCTTGTGCACTCGCGCTTTCTTGCGCATCGCACTGTCTTGTGCACTCGCGCTTTCTTGTGCATCGCACTGTCTTGTGCACTCGCGCGTTCTTGCGCATCACACTTTCTTGTGCACTCGTGCTTTCTTGCGCATTGTACCTTCTATTGCGCTCTCTTAGATTCAGAACCGTGACATTTGAGTCCGAACTGTAGTAGCTCAGAATGAAAGGAGATCTGTGCCCTCGAGCGCGGATATCGGATAATTCCTGAGAGCGCGTCTACAGTGGGTGATCCAAAAGAGCCACTTAAGGCTGATGAGTGGCTTGAGCAGATGACGAAGACGTTTGAGATGCTTGGCATTGAAGACGGAGGTTTGTGGGTGACCTTGGCGTCCTTCCAGTTGAAGGGAGACGCGGGTCAGTGGTGGAAGTTTGTTCGAGGCCGTATTGGTGGGACTTGGGAGGCTTTCGTTGATGCCTTCTAGGAGAAGTTTTTGCTTCCCACTGATAGGGAGAAGTTGAGGGATCAGTTCTGTCAGCTCAAGCAGCTGAATACACCAGTGGCCGAGTTTGAGGCCGCATTTACCAGTTTATCTAGGTTTGCACCTGAGCTAGTTGCGTCTGAAGAACGCCGTTGTCTTGAGTTCGAAAAGAAGTTAAGGACCGAGCTCAAGCTTAGCGTTGCTGGGTCCATGACTCGAGAGTATAGTCGCCTTGTGGATGCTGCGGCCCATCTTGAGATTATTATGCATGAGGAGAAGGATAGGATGAGGGGCTCCAAGTGGAGTCAGGATGGCTAGGGGGATGGTAGGAGGCAGAGGGGTTCTAACCCTCAGCAGTCCCAAGGTGCGTTTGCGAGATCTATCTTTCCAGTGCCGGGCTCAAGTTCTGGGAGAGGAGGACAGGGAGACTTTACTTGTTATAAATATGGTCAGCTGGGCCATAAGTCTCCAGCTAGCCCGCAGAGGGGAGAAGGACAGAGAGCAGCTTCATCTTCGGCTCATCCTCAGAGCCAGGGTCAGGGCAAAGGCCAGCCGCTCTCTTGTTACCAGTCTAGTCAGGCGGGGCACCTGAAGAGGTTTTGCTTGCAGTTGAGTGGCACATCTGGTGCATCTGGTTCGAGGTAGACTGTTACGACCCAAACTCGCCCCTATAGGTTTAGCATCGTAACTGGCCAGTAATCCGAGGATTACCAAAGGCCTCTTAACAGATAAGCATATAATAAGGGGCTGCGGAAGCAATTATACAAGATAGACAAGGTCCAATGAGTTGTGATAACATACATGGGACAGAAGATTTCAAAACTTATATATACATAAGCATGTCGATCAAAGGACACCAATATTTACAAACATTTACAAAAGTGTAGTTCCCAGGACCCGACTTTACAAAACAGACAGAGACTAGCATAAGTACAAAAACAGCCGCGTAACTAGACTTCGATCGGAACCTCCTCGGGAGGCACAATGGTTGGCTGACAAAAACAGAAATGAAGGCCGTCAACTCTGGCCCTGATCACGCGCCGGCTCACCCACATACATAATATAAACTGCGAGCGAAAGCTCAGTGAACAATAACAAAGTAAAGGGGTTTCAATGAATGAGTCCATACAGATTGAGAAATCAATATTCAGTTTCATATCAAATTCATAATTTGTCCAGATCATATACAGAAATCGTGAGGTATGCTTAAGTATACGTGATACATCCATTAGCATTAACAGAGCAGATACAGAACAGATATAGACACGTGAGGGTTACAAATAACCATCTCCATAAAGGAACCTCCGGATCCGGGTAACAGAGAATAAACACGCTGAGCCCCCATGACAGAGCCTCCGGTACGAGTAACAGAGTGCAGACAGATTAAGTTCCATGATGGAACCTCCGATACCGGGTAACAGCCAACAGATATCACATGATGCTAAGGATGTCACGATTACATTTCAGAAATTGGACAATCATTCATTGTACAATACATATCATTTCAGAAAACAGAACTTAATTCATCACACAGAAAATAAATAAAGTTGAACGTAGCTTTACTATGTTATTACTCACAGTTGGCCTTGAGACAGATAGACAGAGCAGATTGGTCAAACGGTACGCGGCACGTGATCTACATAACACATAACAGACACACACTTGAAACGCATGTTTTAATTGTACATAACTTACTTCGTTGGCTCTTAATGTGTTTCTAACCTTTAATCCTCATTATGGAATCTTACACATGGCCTAAGAATGCCTAGGATGGAATGAGGATGCAAGAATGCATTGGAAAACATTTCTTGAAACTTGCTGAAAATAAGGTCCACGCTCGAGCGTGACTTTCCCCGCTCGAGCGGACATGCAGAAAAATGAAGCTCCGCTCGAGCGTGACTTTCCCCGCTCGAGCGGACTGTAAACTCTTGAAAAAATGCTGGATGCATGATTTTCATGCTCGACCTACGCTCGAGCGTGAGACTCAGAACCTCGCTCGAGCGTGAATTCCCTCGCTCGAGCGGACTACAAAACACAAGAACTTTTGGGTATATGCATTTCACGCTCGAGCGTAAACTTCGACGCTCGAGCGGAGTGCATGTACTCAGAGTGCACGCTCGAGCGTGGATCAAATTTCTGAAATTTCCAGATTTGATCACCAAGCTCAAATCCAACCCCAAATGCAACAAACTCAATTTTTCTGGGCCAAAACTTGAGGAAACACATAATAACTCATAAAACATGTATTAAAAATCATTTCAAGAAATCATGGCCCAAAAGTATGCCAATTGTACAAAATTCAACTTGGAATTCAAAGTTAATTCAAGAACATAACGTGCATGCACATTTTTGAGCTAAGGCTCCCCAAAACATGATCAAAAGCCATTAAATAACATGAAACTCATTGTGTTTCCAAAATTGGAGTGAACTCAACACATGCATGAAGGAATTCTTGAAAATCAATCTTCAAAATGCTATGAAACATGCATGCATGCATGGATTGACCTTCCCCTCTAGTCCTTAAGCTTGATTCTCACATCTTATAGCTCAAATTACTTGGATTCGTGCATGAACAACTTAAATTCATAATCAAGAGGGTGAATTTCCTACCTCAAGCCTTGAATTCTAAGTGTAGATGCCCAATCTCCCAAGTCTTCTTCAAACTCCTCTAATTTTCTAGGCAACTTTCTTGTTGAATCAATTTCTCCCAACTCTCTCTCTCTCTCCCTCACGTTGGGCATCAAGAAAATGGAAGAGATGAAATGAAAAAGGTAACTTAGTGGGGTCAAAATGGCCTATTAAGTAACAATTGATCAAAAGTAATCAAATGGCATTAATTTAATCAAATTTAATCGTTCCGAACCGAATTTTAATTAAACCTAACATAAAATTCTATAAATCCTAATTAGCACATAAATCAAGTCAATTCCTGATTCGAACGCTGATAAAGCTTTCAATTCGCAAACCGAAACTAAAACGTGAACAGATCTTTCTACGCCTAACAGATATAAACACCACAATGCAACACACACATGCATTTTAACTCAGAATTTCACCTTAATTACTAATTAGGCATAATTAATCATGGATTAACGCATGGGTCGAGGTTATTACAATTTTTCCCCCTTAAAAGAGTTTGGTCCTCCAAACTCGAATTACCTTCATTCTGGAACAACATTGGGTCCAATGGGAACAAATCTGGATATCTCTTCATCATGTCTTCTTCGGTTTCCCATGTAGCATAAATTCCTTCATGGTTTTGCCAATCAACTTTTACCAACGGTATTTCTTTGTTTCTCAATCGTTTGATCCAGCAGTTCACAATCTGGATAGGTCTTTCCTCATAAGTGTAGTCATCTTTCAAAAGCACGTGTGTTGGCTCAATGACATGGAGTGGATCTCTCAAACACTCCCGAAGCATCGATACGTGAAATACATTGTGCATATGCTCCATTACCGGTGGTAAGGCTACCCGATACGATACTGGATTGATCTTTTTAAGGATTTCATAAGGACCAACATACCTTGGCGCCAACTTGCCCTTAACACCAAACCGAGTTTGACCCTTCATCGGGGTCACCTTTATGAACACATGGTCCCCAACTTCATATTCCCTATCTCTTCTTCGAACATCGGCATAGCTCTTCTACCGACTCTGTACAGTTTTCAAACGTTGCTGGATCAGTTTCACTTTCTCGGTTGTTTCTTGCACAAGTTCCGGTCTTAACAAAGGTTTATCACCTATTTCAGCCCAACATATTGGAGAACGACATTTTCTTCCATACAAAGCTTCGTAAGGAGCCATTTCAATGCTTGAATGGTAACTGTTGTTATACACAAATTCAGCTAATGGCAAATAGGTCTCCCAATTTCCCTGGAAGTTTAACACACACATTCTGAGCATATCCTCTAGAGTTTGGTTAGTTCGTTTAATTTGTCCATCTGTTTGTGAGTGATAGGCACTACTCAACCTTAGTTCTGTCCCCAAAGCCTATTGTAAACTCTGCCAAAATCTCGACACAAACTTTGAATCCCTGTCAGACACAATAGATACTGGTACACCATGCAGTCTCACAATTTCATTCACATACAAGTTAGCCAATTTATCCGCATTATAAATAGTTTTGATAGGCAGAAAATAGGCAGACTTAGTTAAACAGTCTACAATAACCCAGATAGAGTCCATACCTCGAGAAGAACGAGACAATCCCACAATGAAGTCCATGGTAACATGTTCCCATTTCCATTCCTGTATTGGGAGTGGTCGTAGCAAACCAGCGAGTCATTGATGTTCAGCTTTAACCTGTTGACAATGTAGACACCTAGGCACAAAATCTGCAATACTCTTTTTCATTCCAGGCCCCCAAAAATTTTGTTTTAAATTGTGATACATTTTCGTGTTCCCCGGGTGCATGGCAAACTTACTACTGTGGGCTTCGGTCATCACACGTTTTCTCAAATCACAATAATCGGGTACACAAAGACAGTTTTGAAATTTTAGCACGTCATTCTCAAACACAAATCCTGGCCTCGGCCTTGAATCGAATTCCTCTATGATCTTTTTCAAGTATTCATCTTCACACTGCCTCTGTTTGATCTTGTCAAGAATCGTTGGTTGAGCGGAAATAACAGTTAAAATCCCACCTTGTTCTCGTACAACAATCTCAATCTCATTCCTTTCCAAGTCATATGACAGTCCTCTCTAGCTGGTAAGCAGACATGACAAATTTCCCATTGATTTTCGACTCAAAGCATCTGCTACGGTATTAGCTTTCCCTGGGTGGTACAAAATCTGCAAATCATAATCCTTGATCAGTTCTAACCATCGCCTCTGTCTCATGTTCAATTCTTTTTGGGTGAAGAAATATTTCAAGCTTTTATGATCGGTGTACACTTCACAAGTTACTCCATACAAGTAGTGAAGCCAGATTTTCAAAGCAAACACCACTGCTGCCAATTCAAGATCGTGCGTTGGGTAATTCTTTTCATGAGGTTGGAGTTGTCGAGAAGCATAGGCAATTACTTTTCCGTTTTGCATTAATACACACCCCAAACCTTTGTAGGAAGCATCACTGTAAACTTGGAACCCATCAGTACCATTGGGCAAAGTTAAAATTGGTGCAGTTACTAACCTGGTTTTCAACTCTTGAAAGGCTGCCTAAATGACACATTTTTCTGAGTTAACTGGGTCAATGGCATGGCAAGCTTGGAAAAGTCTTTCACAAATCTTCGGTAGTAACCTGCGAGTCCCAGAAAACTTCTAACTTCTATCACATTTGTCGATTTAGGCCAGTCCACAATAGCTTCAATTTTCTGAGGGTCAACAGAAACACCATCCTTGTTGATTACATGGCCCAAAAATGCCACACTGTCAAGCCAGAATTCACATTTGGACAATTTAGCATATAATTTCTTTTCTCTCAAGGTCTGTAGAGCAATTCTCAAATGATTCTCATGTTCTTCCCTGCTTTTGGAGTAAATCAGGATATCATCAATAAACACAATAATAAACTCATCCATAAATGATTTAAACACTCTGTTCATAAGGTCCATAAAGGCAGCAGGTGCATTGGTCACCCCAAACGGCATTACTAAAAATTCATAATGTCCATATCTAGTTCTGAATGCAGTTTTCTCTATGTCTTCAGCCCTGGCCTTTAACTGGTGATACCCAGATCTGAGGTCAATTTTGGAAAATACTTGGGCACCTTGAAGTTGGTCAAACAAGTCATCTATTCGGGGCAGAGGGTATTTGTTTTTGATAGTCACTTTGTTCAGTTCTCGGTAGTCTATACACAACCTCAAAGATCCATCCTTCTTTTTGACAAACAAGAGTGGAGCACCCCAAGGTGAAGTTCTCGGACGGATAAATTTCTTATTCAACAGCTCCCGGAGTTGAGTTTTTAATTCTTTCAATTCTGAGGTAGACATTCTATAGGAGGTCTTGGAAATAGGTTGTGTTCCCGGAAACACCTTAACAGTGAATTCAATTTCCCTATCAACCAAGTCCCCAGGTAAGTCATTCGGAAACACATCGGGAAATTCACGAGCAACAGGGATAGTTTCTACATTAGTACCGTCAGGTGATGCAGTCAGTATACAACACAAGTAACCCCTACATCCCTTCCTAAGCAGTTTTTTGGCTTTCAGAGCTGAAATCAGATATGGGGAAGGAACTACCCCATTCCCGGTAAAAATAAATTCAGGCATACCCGGTGGTCTAAACACAACAGATTTACTTGCATAGTCAATGGTAGCACAATATTTAGTCAACCAGTCCATTCCCAAAATGCAATCAAAATGATCAATGTTCAAGGGCAATAAGTCAACATATAACATTATATCGCCAATCATAATATCACACGCTGGATAAACATGAGCACACATCATAGAACCCCCAGACGGCGTAGATACAGATAGCACATATGTCATAAGTTCTAATGGTCTAGTCAATTTTTGAGAGAAAGCATGCGATACAAAGGAATGTGTAGAACCAGAATCTATCAGTACACATGCATTTTGAGAACATACGAAGAGTGTACCTGACACCACAATATAGGTGTTTTGTACGTCACCAGGCACTAAGGCGAACACTCGACCTTGTCTCAGAGGTTCTTTCCCAATATTGGCTTTTGCATTTACTTGGGCTGTAGATGCGAATCCAGTTGAACTTGTCGTAGGGCGGCTAGTATTCTCAGACCTGAGGGGGCAATCTTTCACTACATGACCTGACTGTCTATATCGGAAACAAGCACTAGATACTCGGTAGCACACACCCCTATGCCTTCTTCCACAATCAGAACAGACCGGGATAGACCCACTACTCTGACTCGGGCTGATTGTAGACCCCGTGTTTTGCTTCTTACTGAAAAAAGATCGGCCTCTTCTAAAACCAAACCCAGGCCTCTTTCCTTTCCAATCCGTCTGTATAGCTGCTGGGGCTTTATTTTGTTTCATAGCGACTATGGTGGCTTTCGCCATTAAGGATCTATCTAAAACTTCTACATAAGTAGGCAATTTCAATACGCCTACTTGATCAAACACCTCTAAATCTAGTCCACCTTCGAATTTTTGTGCTTTCTTGTAATCAGTATCCACCATATGTGGAGCAAACCGTGCCAGTTCGATGAATTTGGCTTCATACTCTGCTACAAACATTCTTCCCTGTTTAAGTTCTTGAAACTCAGACACCTTCCGATCCCTGAAACATTGGGGAAAATATTTATCATAGAAGATGGCATTAAACTGTGTCCACGTCATATTCCCATTGCCACTTCGAATCAATAACCACCACCTTCGGGCTTCATCCTTCAAAGTATAGGTGGCTATGAGGACTTTCTGGATTTCAGAACAAGGAAACACCTCATATAGCTTTTCCATTTCAAGTAACCACGTCTCTGCTTTCAACGGTTCAATTCCACCATAGAATGTCGGCGGTTTCATTTTCATGAATTTCTGTGTCAAGTTGATGTGTCATTATTATCTGCTTCGGCTTGTGCTGGCGGAGGTGGAGAGGGTACAGGTTGTTATCTTTGCTGTTGTGTCAAAGTTTCAGTTAATGTTGCAAGCATTTGTTCCATTCGGCCCATGCGAGCCTCTAAGGATTCATTTACATCACTTCCCCTTACATTCTCCATGTTACTATAGAGACATCAAACGATAATAAACATAGGCACAATCTTATTTGTTTCTTTCAATTCATTTGCTCAAATTTATATTCAGTTTTCACATTCATTTGGATTACCACACACTTACGAATGCAGATGGAATGCCCCTAACTCTTACTAGGATATCCTAAGCTCATATGGACCTGTGTGTGTGGTAGAACACGTGCTCTGATACCACTCTGTCATGACCCAAACCCGCCCCTGTAGGTTTAGCATTGTAACCGGCCAGTAATCTGAGGATTACCAAAGGCCTCTTAACAGATAAGCATGCAGAAGCAATTATACAAGATAGACAAGGTCCAATGAGCTGTGATAACATACATGGGACAGAAGATTTCAAAACTTATATATACATAAGCATGTCGATCAAAGGACACCAATATTTACAAACATTTACAAAAGTGTAGTTCCTAGGACCCGACTTTACAAAACAGGCAGAGACTAGCATAAGTACAAAAACAGCCGCATAACTAGACTTCGATCGGAACCTCCTCGGGAGGCACAACAGTTGGCTGACAAAAATAGGTTTGCACCTGAGCTAGTGGCGTCTGAGGAACGCCGTTGTCTTGAGTTCGAAAAGAAGTTAAGGATCGGGCTCAAGCTTAGGGTTACTGGGTCCATGACTCGGGAGTATGGGCGCCTTGTGGATGCTGCGGCCCATCTTGAGATTATTATGCATGAGGAGAAAGAAAGGATGAGGGGTTCCAAGTGGAGTCAGGATGGCCAGGGAGATGGTAGGAGGCAGAGGGGTTCTAACCCTCAGCAGTCCCAGGGTGCGTTTGCGAGATTTACCTTTCTAGTACCCGGCTCAGGTTCTAGGAGAGGCGGACAGGGAGACTTCACTTGTTACAAATGTGGTCAGCTGGGCCATAAGTCTCCAGCTTGCCCACAGAGGGGAGGAGGACAGAGAGCAGCTTCATCTTCGGCTCGTCCTCAGAGCCAGAGTCAGGGCAGAGGCCAGCCGCTCTCTTATTACCAGTCTGGTCAGGCGGGGCACCTGAAGAGGTTTTGCCCGCAGTTAAGTGGCACATCTGGTGTATCTGGTTCGAGGCAGACTCAGAGCCATCAGCCAGCTCAGTCAGTTCAGGCCTCGAGGGCCAATCAGGGAGCCTCTTCATCTCAGTCGGTGCAGCAGTCTTATGCTCCGAGAGGTGAGCAGGTAGATCAGAGACCTTCAGGGCGTATGTATGCTGTTACCGCACAAGATCTAGTACCGGCTCCATCTATTGTGAGAGGTACCTTTTTGTTTTGCAACTCGATTGCTAATGTGTTGATTGATACGGGTGCATCCCATTCCTTTATATCTGCTGCATTTGCATCTATTTTGGGGTTGGAGTTGGTGCAGTTAGCTTCTCCTATCTGTGTTATGTCACCCATTGGGGGTGAGTTGATTTTGAAGCAAGGGTGTAGAGGTTGTGATATTGAGGTCGCCGACCACCGGCTTCCATTTTCTTTTGTAGTTATGGCTATGTCGGGTTTTGATATGATTTTGGGTATGGACTGGTTATCGTCATACCGGGCTGTTATAGATTGCTACCGCCAGAAGGTTATTGTATGTACCTTGAGTGGGGATTGTTTTTATTTCTTGGGGGATCAGGTTGGTAGTGTTTTGCCACCGGTATATGATCCGCGAGGGCGGAGTGAGCTTAGTTGCCTTCTCGCCAGCTGTTTGAGTAGTGAGAGTGATGAGACCCGGACTGAGTTGCTGAGTGTGGTTTGTGAGTACTCGGACGTCTTTCCCGAGGATCTTGTTAGTTTACCACCTCATCGAGAGATTAAGTTCTTTATTGACTTAGTGCCTGGCACGGCACCAATTTCCATGGCATCGTATCGTTTTGCCCCAGCCGAGTTGAGCGAGTTTAAGATTCAACTCCAGGAGTTACTAGATAAGGGCTTTATCTGCCCTAGTACTTCGCCGTGGGAAGCACCAACCCTCTTTGCTAAAAAGAAAGATGGGGCTTTGAGACTTTGTATCGATTACTGAAAGTGGAATCGGGCTACGGTTAAGAACAAATACCCTATGCCCCGTATAGATGATCTGTTTGACCAGTTGAAAGGGTCCCGTTGTTTCTCTAAGATAGACTTAAGATTGGGTTACCATCAGTTGAGGGTCAGAGAGGAGGATATTCTGAAGACGGCATTCCGTACGCGGTATGGCCATTATGAGTTTCTGGTGATGCCTTTTGGGCTCACCAATGCATTGGCAGTGTTCATCGATTTGATGAACCGGATCTTCCAGGAATTCTTAGATTGCTTTGTGGTCATTTTCATGGATGACATTCTGATTTATTCACCTTCTGAGGAGGAGCACAAGAAACACTTGAGAGTGGTGCTTGAGTTGCTTAGAGCCCATAAGTTGTATGCCAAATTTGGGAAGTGTGAGTTTTGGCTAAGAAAGGTTAAGTTCTTAGGCCATGTAGTCTCCGGGGAAGGAGTGTTTGTTGATACATCCAAGATAAAGGCAGTGCAAGATTGGGCACAGCCTAAGAGTGTTTTTGAGATTCGCAGCTTTCTGGGATTAGCTGGGTATTATTGCCGGTTTGTAAAAGATTTCTCCAGGCTAGCTTCACCATTGACTAGATTGACGCGGAAAGGGGTCAAGTTTGTATGGAGTGAGACTTGTGAAAAGTCATTCCAAGAGCTGAAAGTTAGACTTGCCGCCGCTCCGGTTTTGATTATTCCGGAGAGAGGTTTGGGTTATGCGGTGTATTGTGATGCTTCACGAGAAGGTTTGGGTTGTGTGTTGATGCAAGAGGGGAAAGTGGTAGCCTATGGCTCACGGCAGTTGAAAACACATGAGAAAAACTACCCTACACATGACCTAGAGTTAGCAGCTGTGATTTTTGCCTTGAAGATTTGGAGGCACTACCTTTATGGTGAGAGATTCGAGGTGTTCTCGGATCATAAAAGTCTGAAATATCTGTTTACACAGAAAGACTTGAACTTGAGGCAGATGAGGTGGATGGAGTTTATTGAGGATTACGACTTTGAGTTGCATTACCATTCGAGAAAGGCCAATGTTGTGGCTGATGCCCTTAGTAGGAAATCCATTAGTGATGTAGCTTGTATAGCCATCCGGGAATGGGAAATGTTGGGTGCACTTGGCGAGTTTGATTTGCTTCTGGGTGAATTTGTTGAGTCTGCGGCCTTATTTTCTGTAGTTACGCAGCCTACACTTGTGAGTCGAGTGTTAGAGGCACAGAGAAGCGATCTTGAGGTAGAATCTCTCCGGGAGAAGATCTCCAGTGGGAAGGTTGAGAAGGGTTTGACTGTGTATCCCGACCAGAGTGTGAGGTACCGAGACCGTCTGTTTGTGCCGGAATCTTACCAAGAGGAGGTACTCCGAGAGTTTCACCATTCACACCTTGCGGTGCATCCGGGAGGCACTAAGATGTATCGTGATTTGGGTCGCCAGTTCTGGTGGCGGGGTATGAAGAAAGATGTGGCAGTTTTTGTATCTAAGTGCCTTACTTGTCAACAAGTGAAAGCCGAACATCAGAGGCCAGCGAGTTTGTTGCAACCCTTGCCTATTGCCGAGTGGAAGTGGGAACACATCACTATGGACTTCGTTGTGGGTCTTCCGAGGACTCAGCGGGGTAGTGATGCTATTTGGGTGGTTGTAGACCGGTTGACTAAGTCGGCGCACTTCATTCCTATGC